>JACWFU010000010.1:0-122010 GCA_019775405.1 Aureobasidium leucospermi
CCTAACCCTAACCCTAAACCCTAAAACCCTAACCCTAAGCCCTACCCCTAATTGTTCCAATCTTGAACCTCTATTCTCAGTGGCTGTAGCCGGGCTCATCCTCAATGTTTCCAGCACTGATACTGAATTGGAATCTTCAACGATTGACTTGGAGCTGGAGAATAGGCTATCATTAACCCGGATCCTTCCTGGGCCCGCACAACACAAAACGCTGGTTCTAGTCGACGCGAACAGTGCAGATCCTGCTAAAGGTGGAAATGGATCTGGACTCTACTTTGCAGCCCAAGTACTCGGCGTCAAACTGGTTGTGCTTAGCAACGCCAATCACTGGCTCGAAGAGCCCCAGTATGCTCACTGGCGTGAAGCTTTCATCCCAACTCGATTGACCAACCCGCCTGAGGATGACCTGACCGAGATTCTCCTCGAGTCCATCAAGGCATATGGCAAGCCGATCGATGGCATAATCACTTTCGTGGATTCGTATTGGACCTAAATTGCCGATGCTATGAAGCAACTTGGCATTCCGACTGCTCCTAAAGAGGCGCTCAGGGCTGCTACTAACAAGTATCTGACGAGCAAATACGCCAGTCACGAAGCTTATCGTGCATCTAGCCTAGACGAAGCTTTCGACATCGCTAGCAAGAACGACCTACCCTACCCACTCATCGTCAAGCCCTGTGATGGCTGGGGTTCGGAAAGAGTCTCTCGCGTAGATTCTTTTGATCAGCTTTCTGCAGCCATGAAAGCTATCGACGAGTCGCGCCATGGAGCAGAATTTGTCATGGAGAAATACCGCGCCGGTCCAGAGGTAGACGCAAACTTTGTCTTACTGGATGGAGAGGTTCTGTTCTTCGAGGTCTGCGACGACTTACCCAAATCGGCCGATACCAATGGTCCTTCCTTGGGCTCTCTCAACAACTTCCACGAGCTCAACAGTGTATATCCCTCTGCTCTACCTACCGAAGAGATTGATCTACTCCGTAACAGTTTTCTGGATACTTTACTCGAAATGGGCCTCAAGGACGGCATCATGCATTTGGAGGGGCGGGTTGACCGCTCATCGGTCGACTATGAGATGGAAAACGGTATCCTCGACCTGCATCCTCGCAAGTCCACTGGTTCCGAGCCAGCATCAGCTTGGTTGATCGAGATCAGTCCTCGTCCTCTTGGCATGACCGGCTCTCAGATCGTCGAGTCTACTTACGGTGTTGACTATTGGGGACTCGCGTTGCTCATCGCTGTTCAAGACAGATCCCGCGTTCGCGCTCTCTCCCACCCGTTCAAGGACAGGCCTCAATATCACTGTATCATGGTCTTTATCCCAGCTGATTATCCTCCTTCATGCGAGGATTTGTATGACTCCGAAGATCTCTGCGCCGATCTCCTGTCTAGAAGAAAGGATCTTGCCAGCCATATCAGTCGATCTGGATGCTTCGTCAAACGAGGTCAGAAGGTTTCACACCCGAGTACAGGTGTCCACCGCTTTCTGGCATACTTCAATGTGTTTTCAAGGAAAAGCAGGCATGAGGCTCTGCAATTGGCGAAGGAAGTGAGAGACGAAGTTCGTTATAGTTTCAAGTAGCTTTCAGGACAGGAATTTCATAGATTGCCCATTTTAATGGCTGCCAGATTCTATATGCATTCCATTTCACATCACACAAATGACTTCTTCGTCTTCCATGGTACGTACGACGCGGCATACTTTCTAAAGCTGCATATGATATTCTATGCATACGAGACAGGCGCGCTAGAGGTCTTCTGCATACTCTTGTCTTTCAACAGAGTCCTTTGTCCGAAACTTGGTCTCAATCGTCTCACTTGTTACGCCCTGCCGCATCATATTTGCCTCCTCCTTAGCGAGCAAGGCTGCCTCCCCGTAGCTTATCTTCGTGGTAGAACGATGCTTGATCTTGAACATGAGATCAACCTCCTCAAGAGAAAGTCCCTTGGTCTCAATGTAGAAGAAGTATACGATTGGAAACCATGCAAAATTAAGCACAGCAAAAATGATGTAGAATCTCCAAGCAATATTTGCGATAGCTTTGCAGATATTAGCATGTCTGGTAGTTGAAAAATAGGGAGATCAATAGGCGATAAACTAACCACTTGGCGTGATCAAGACAACCACGTAGACGAAAAGCCAATTTGTGACCATGGCGATGGAATTTCCAATGCTGCGCATTCGAGAGGAGTTGATTTCAGACGGGTAAAGGAATGGGATACAGAGGAATGATACACCCTATCAGGGACGGTCAGTACAATGGTCTGGGGTGTCACAGAATACAAGTAACGACTTACATAGAAGAGATGGTATCCAAAAATGAACGACACAGACATTGCAAGAGTGGGCTTTGTGCCAATAGCCAGACCAACTGTGACCAGGGTGAAACATATGCCACAGCCAAATGCTCCAAATAGCATGAGAGGTTTACGGCCAAAGCGATCAATCAAGAGTGACGCGCAAGATCCCCAGAACATAAGGGAGATGAAGTCCACACCAGAGAGAATGAGCGCAAGTCTTGGACTGAAGCCGAAAGATTCGGTAAGGATGACAGGGAAATAATACACAACCTAACGCACGAATTAGTTTGATTACAATTTGAGGAAGGCGAGGAATAAGTCATACAACATTAATACCACCCATCTGCTGAAAGATAGATGTACCGGCTCCAAGGACGATGCGTCTGAAGTTCTGTTGTTCACCACCAGAAAAGACTTCAGACCAACCCACCTTGCCGCCAGCTTTCTCTGCTGCAATGGTCTGAGAGATGATCTTCAGCTCCCCAGCAACTTGTTGATCGTGTTCGTCGAGATTTGCTAAGCGAGCAAGGACAGTACGTGCCTCTGCATGTCTATCTTTGTAGCATAGCCACCGTGGCGACTCGACCATGAATGGGAGAAGGCAAATTGTGACTACAGCCCAGAAGCATTGCATGGCGAGGGGAAAGCGCCACGTAACTTCGCTGCTGACCACATAGGTCATGGCCAGATTGATCCAATTCGTCAGTGATATACCAAATATGACCATCACCAGCTGTAGGGCGACAAGTTTGCCACGATGCTCAGGTTTACTAGTCTCAGCTTGCCACATCGGCACAACTGCTGTGCTTTGTCCAATACCCAAACCAGCGATGACTCTGCCAATGATCATCTGAGGAAGCGAGAACGCCGAGGCTTGTATGGCACCTCCAAGGATGACCCACATAGAGGACATTGCGACTGACCGACGCCGACCAAGATAATCTCCAAAGTAGAGTGACATGATTGCACCGAGGATGCAGCCAATGTCGTATGTGGAAACGATCTGACCTTGAATCAGGGCATCAGGGTAGTTGAACTGTTTTTCGAAGGTTTTGTTGTTCAATATACCACCAAACACGCCTTGGTCCCACCCGAAGAGCATGAAGGAGAAACCACATGTGGCCGTGATGCCGACAGTAAGAGCGTGACCGCGTAGTGGCATCTCGAAGACCGTGATGATATCTGTATGAGGACTTTTCCGGAGGGTGGAGGGAAATGATTGAAGACTGGATCGATATATTATACCTGTGTCATAAATTGGTCTTTATACGGGTCTGCTCTGGAAGTGTAGGTCTAGTCTTAGTCAAGGGAAGATCATCTGGGGCCCCGCGTTCCATCCCCTGTCCGTGGAGCTGACGGCGACATCGACCGGCTTCTTTGATTCGATCTGTGCAACGGCTGCATGACACTAGTGACCAGCACAAGGGCGAGAATTCGTCTCGACAAAACCTGAGATAGTGCTACAGTCCGTGATTAGCTAGTGAGATGCCAAGTTCCCCGCGCGGCTATATGACACAAGCCGGACTGCCGTAGATTGCCAACTTTGGGATTGCCGGTGCTCGTGAAAAAGAGGCATGTCTGGCTGATAGAAAGAGGCAACAATTACCTGGTCGACGTGATTCATCTTGATGCATCTCAGGAAGAAACCTGTGAAGCATCGCAAAAATGGTCTTCCAGCTCAGATGGGGAATTCTTGGTAAGGCACTCCACTCTTTCCTTCAGTGAACGGATCGAGGTAATAACTTGCCTTGGTAGCAACTGGTTGGATAGCTGAGAGTCAGAAGTCTCGTTCGCGTATATTGTTCCATCCAACTGATGCTGAATGCAGAATTTACCATTGACCTCTTGATCGATCCAAGCACACGTGATGTCAATGACGTGGGTCATGTCGTGGCAGCTGTAGCTTCATCCTCTGGCAAAGACCAGGCAGAAGCTTTCAAGACGAAGGTTGAGGCTTCATCAGATTGTGTTTGCTATGGCGCGTACGAGGAATTGGTCAAAGACCAAAACGTCGACATCATCTACATCGCCAGTCCACATTCTCATCATTATCAGCACGCTATGTTGTGTTTACAAGCAGGCAAGCATGTCGTCTGTGAGAAGCCAATCACAGTAAATGCTGCTCAGGTGAAGCTCCTCTATAGGACCGCGAAGGAGCGAAACTTGTTCCTTCTGGACGCTGTCTGGACACGATATTTTCCGCTGAGTGTCCAGATTAGAAACATCATCTCCGAGGGCAAGATAGGTGAAGTTTTACGATTGATCGCAGATACAAGCATGGGCGAGGACGTCGACGATCTTTGGTTGAATCAGAGGCGGAGAAAAGTCAATTTTGATCTTGCAGGTGGAGCTCTGTTGGAGAGTGAGTTGTCCAGCCCTGCGACTGATACTTGAAGGTCTAGCATGAATAATTGACCATTCTCTAGTCGGAATCTATTCCATTACTTGGATCTTCCAGTCAATGTATCATACCCTACCGGTTCATCAGAGACAACCGCCGAGTAAAATCATGTCTCATATGGTCAAGTACCCTAAGACTGGCGTTGACGAGGACACAACGTTCATCATATCCTTCCCCACTACCACGCCTTCGGGGGATTCATCTCGCGGGTCCCATGGAGTGGGAATGACTGCCTTCCCCCCAGCCTCCGATCCAGACAACAGAGGATCGGCCGGGCCTACCGTTCGAATCCAAGGCACAAAAGGTGAGGTACAAGTCTTTGGCATGGCATTCCAGCCGGACCGGCACAAGGTAATCCCTCTACAGACTGGAGATCAGCCCGGTCGGGTCGATGAATTCAGCTGTCCTTTCCCAGCAGGCGGTCACGGAATGTACTATGAAGCCGATGAAGCAGCTAGATGTGTGAGAGATGGTCTGCTGGAAAGTGATGTGATGCCATGGGAAGAGAGTATTTTGATTATGGAGGTAATGGACCAGATACGAGAGCAGTGCAATCTCCAATATCCAGAGAGCGTGGAATCTATCCAATTCGAGATATAGTACGCATACGGAATAGCTAACGATCACTTGGAGTTGGAAAACGGAACAATCGAGAGCTGTACATGACATTGAGTATCAAACTACCTTCCGTGCCTTAGGGCAAGCTGAAGTTGCAGTGCGCCGCGACAGAAAATCTTTCCTGCAATGAGGAATTCTTATGGGAGCAAAAGTCTCACGAACGGCCAACTTTCCTGCCGATCATTGCGATAGGTAGAACTTCACTGAAATTCTTGATGTCGTCCCTCAGCTCTTTTGCTCCATCGCTGGTGTTCGCCGCATTCAACTGATCAACGTTGTCCCATTGGAGCACAGTCTGTACAACATATGGTGGCGTGTCGTGCTTAGAGAACTGCAGGACTTCCCATCCTTTGAGACCGTAAGGCCCATAAAGCTTGGTGACCAGAGGCATATGAGTACTAATGTAGTACTCAATGTTGAAATTTGAGCCAGGTTTGGAAGGGTAGAGAAGAATTGTTCGAATAGACATCTTTGTCGACGATATTTGGGGAAGGTTTGTGACGGTTCTGACTTATGCTTGACCAGAAATGAACGAAAGAGCTTGGAGTTATCGCGAGTGGTTGATTCAGTCTAGCCTACGAAGCGACTTTGTGCTTGGTTATATTCTATCCCAGGAAACTCGATCGCTTCAAAAGCAGAGCCCGATTCGATAGTAGGATCTGCATAAAGCCGGGTCACTAGATAGCCGTGTTTCTTCGGAAGTACAAAGCCATATCGCAGTGGTAGCCACGATAAACTGTAACAAGGAATTATGGAATGATATCTATATAGCAAGTATTCGATCATGCTCTTGACGGATAATCTCAGGAACAGTCTCCTCAAGCGACGGCCTTTTGGGTTGCCATTCGAGATACTTCCTGGCTCTTTCTGCTTTCGCCCTCGAGTTGAGTCCCCAGCTCACAGCTTCAAATCCAGCTTGCTGGAGGGCTGCATCTTTGCTGAGCGACTTGAGTTGGGGGCTTTGTATGTATTGCTGATCATGTGCTTCCTCGGCCATGATCTTTGCGAGATCAGTCCAAAGATGTTCGCCGTTCTCAACGAACATGTATCCTCGAGCACCCCATATATCGTCGCTGAGGTCACCGTGAACCACTCTGTCGACAAGTAGTTTGTACACTTCGCTCAAGTCAGCCACGTGAATGTTGTTCCATCTTGCTTTGCCCTTCCCGACAACAGGAATGAAGCCTTCTGTGAGGATAAGCTTGGCCATCTCGTATACCTGACGCCCACGTCCGCTGACTGGACCACGACCAGTGCCTATATGGAGTGATAAGTAGCTGCGATGCTGCAGAACAAGAATCCGACTCACCGTAGATGGTTGGCGGACAGACTATGACAGTCTTTACAACATCCTTGTTCTTGTTTCCTGCCTCGAGCACGATCTTGTCGACATTGCGGTGAAAGGCCTCGTCGGGCAGGTTTACTACCGCGTCCACGCCCTCTAGGTCATCGTGCTGCTCATCCGTCCATTGTCCAAGAGTCTTGAAGTCGTTTGCTGAGTCTTGGTAGCACAAGATGCCGGTTCCGCCGGTATGGAGCCAATATCCTGGTTTTTCTTTGCTGTGGCCGCTTGTCAATCCCGCTGCAATAGCTTTAGCAGCTCCTTCGTGGTCAGACGCGTCCGCCGCATCTTGGATGTCTGTCAGTATGTTTCAAGCAGATCGAGTTTCATTCAACTCACGAAGAACCATGTCTGCTGTGGCAGCTTCGTACTCCAACAAATCGGAGTCATCTAGGTCCCCTAGCACAACTCGACTTCCAGGATATGCGCTTTGAACCATGGCAGCTTTTTCCTTGGTCCGAACAAGAAAGGTGAACTCAATATCAGGATAAGCCGCGTCTATCGCGTAGACGGCATCGCCCGCGATGTACCCTGTCACACCTGTACTGCTTGCCATCAATATCTCAAGGAACGCAGCTAGGTTTGTAGCACTTACACAAAGATTTTGAGAGGCATTTGCGATTTGTATGACGTCAGCAGCTAGATATTCAACGACTGCGGCCTCGAGGGCGTTCGATTGGTCTTTTGAAGTATCTGGCTCCGAGTCAGACCCCGAAAGGTTGGTCTCGGTAGGGGTCGGTAAGCTATACCGGACTCCAGATAGCCTGCTCCATACACACCCTGGCATATTGCCGGTAGTCATGTTAGCGGCGGCCAGATGGGCACGCAGCTTCTCGATGTTCTCGCACCAGAATTTCGTGCGTTCCCAGGCCCCTTGAATGCCGGGTCGTGCATCACTGGAGGAGCTCAAAGGCACTTCGTTCGGTATTTACGATAAAATATATGGTTCAATTCATGCTCAAAAGATCAGGCTGAGGTTATCACACACTTGACTAGATCTGCTGGTCGTTGCAGTGCGAATTCAAGAGCACTCGCGACGTCTTCCATCTCGAAGCGATGGGTGATGAGGGCCTTCACATCGACCATTCCCTTCTCGATCAACTGAATGGCTGGCTGGAATGTATTGGCATATCTCCATACACCGACGATCTCGATCTCTCGAATGAGAGCGAGACTTATGTTCACCTCTTGCTGTGGTTTTCCCATACCGACAATCACAACTCTCGATCCTTGACCCGCCATTCCGACACAAATGTTCAAACACGATTCAATGCCGGTGCATTCGAATGCGACGTTGGCTGAGAGAATATTGAGACACTCCTGGATCTCATTACTCATTCTCAAAGAGAACTGTGCACCTGATTCACCATCCTTTGCTTCCATAGGGATCCTGTATATATTGTCGGCGATACCATGTCTCTTTGCGAATTCAAGTCTTGTTGCATCAACATCTACCATGAGAACTGATGAAGCTCCTGATATCCTGGCAACTCGAGCACACAGCAACCCGATCGCTCCTGCTCCGGTGATGAATACGGAGTGTCCGGCCTCAAGTTTTGCTTTCCTGACCGAATGCAAAGCAACGGAGAGTGGTTCGACCATAGCGCCCTCGGAAAAACTCACTTTGCCAGGAAGAGGATAGCATAAGGATGCAGCATGAGTCCACAGCTTTTGCAAAGATCCTTGAGCAGGTGGAGAGGCACTGGCAGATCCGTTGAAGCGCATACTTCCACAAAGGTTGTATCTACCGAGACGACATTGGTCACATGCAGAGCAGGCAGGCTGTGGCTCAACAGCAACACGGTCACCGGGCTTGAGGTGTGTGACCGCCGTTCCGACTTCCACAATCTCGCCAGCAGCCTCGTGGCCCAGAATCAAAGGTTGTCGTACCGTGTAGATCCCATTTTTGCCGTTCTGATAGTAATGAAGGTCGGTTCCGCAGATTCCTGTTGCTCGTGGGGCAATCCGGACTTCGTGTGGTTTAAGATCTAACGTCTCCACGTCTTCGATGCGAATATCCTTGACTCCATAGAGAACTGCTGCTTTGTGCATGTCTGCTGGGTTGCAGCTCGAGATGTTCTGGGATATATTGTTGGAAGTGCTCGACGGGCTTCCTGTCGCGCGTGTGAGTGAGGTAAATATTGGGTTAAGATAGCAGAGACTTGTGGACAGGATTATGAACTCATGGTGAGTCCCCTGAGCCTCCCGACGAGTGTTCTCTGTCCACCCATGACGCGCATTGCGGTTGTCTGCGGTCTGCTCGTGTCGGGTATATGAAAGGGATGTCTGTAGTTGGACGACGACTGCGGGGAAGGAAACGCTCCGGGGAGGCGGGGAAGCGATCGCTTCGAACGATGTTGAAAGATGTGCTAAGATCCGTCATTTGTAACTACCAGGCTTGGTACACGACAGTTGCAAGCGACATCACGATGTCGACCGAGTGGCAGAGACAGACGAAGATCACGGTAGTTTTGCTGATGCTTGTAGCCAGGGAACCCCGCATGAAACTCTACCGGTCGGCCGGCTGCTTGTCATGTAGCCGCTCCATTTTCAAACATGAGTGGCCTACTCATTCTTCGACAATGTTTTGATGTGTAACAAAACAGCCCACCGCCCACTCTTTCAACGCAGAGATCCAACAACGCAGTCAGGATAGCAATCACAATGGTGCACGCGGAGCCTCGACTTATCATCATCGGTTGCGGGACTGCTGGTATCGCTCTGGCTTCTCGCCTTCGATTTCAGCTCGACTACAAGAATTTCACAATCTATGAGAGAGAGGCCCACCTTGGTGGGACCTGGTATCTCAACACATATCCTGGTGTTGGTTGCGACGTCGACTCTCACCTGTATTCGTTTTCGTTCAATCTCAATCCCGACTGGTCAAGGAAGTTTGCCGAAAAAGACGAAATCCTTGAATATTTAAACAGCACTGTGGACAAATTCGGTGTCCGACCACATATACAGCTTGGGGTAGAGGTCGTAGCGGCGACATGGGTCGACGAGAAACAAGTGTGGCGCGTCGGCCTTCGAGATATGACTACTGGCAAGGTGCATCATCAGGAGGCGGAGATGCTCGTGTCTTGTGTTGGCACAATCTCGATCCCGAAAGACTGCGACATTCCTGGGCACGAGAACTACCAGGGTTCAATCTTTCATTCTGCCCGTTGGAATCACGATTACAACCTGAAGGACAAAAGAGTGGCTGTCGTTGGCAATGGATGCTCTGCAGCTCAATTGATGCCCCACGTCGCTCGAGAGGCGGCTGAAGTCATCCAATTCCAGCGTTCTCCTCAGTGGATCAATGAGAGACCCAATCCCGCATTCTCCGGATTCCAGAGATGGTGCTTCCGCAATGTCCCCTTCTATGCTAGATGGTATCGTTTCTCGACCTGGCTATCCATCGATGCACTCCACAATCTCTATGTCACTGGCACAGATGTTCTCGACCGAAAGCGCGCAGAAGCTCAGACAGAAGCCGAGAGCTATATGAGAAAGGCTGCTCCGAAGAAGTATTTGGATATCCTGATCCCGACATTCCCCCTTGGGTGTAAACGTCGCATATTTGACCCTGGATATCTTCGATCACTCCACGAGCCGAACGTTGAGCTTACAACCGAACCAATCACTGGCTTTACTAAGACTGGCCTGACAACACCAAAGCGTTCAATCGACTTCGACGCGGTCATCTTGAGCTCTGGCTTCAAGATACAAGAGTTTCTATCTCCAATTACAATAGTCGGCAAGGAAGGCAAGACTTTGAACGAGCATTGGGAAGATACTAGAGGCGCCCAAGCCTACAAGGCTACTTTCGTTCACGGCTTTCCCAATTTTGGTATCGTCTTTGGACCAAACGCGTTCCCCGCTCACAACTCTGTCATCTTTACAAACGAAACACAAGCAGAGTTCATTGTTAAGACACTCATCAAGCCTGTGCTGGATGGCAACTTCCAGACACTCAACGTCAAGCAAGCCGCGGAGAATTACAATACCATGTATGTGCAAGAAAGGCTCAAGACGATGGTCTGGAGTGGCGGCTGCGCCAACTGGAATTTGAACGCAGCCGGCAGGAATACTACCAACTACCACGATCCGACATGGAAGTTCTGGTGGGATCTGTACTGGCCAGTATGGGAGGATTTCAATTTGTCAGGCAGCAGGATATCGCTGCCCCTTGCCCCATGGACAAAGCTGGCTATGTGGACGGCTATCACTCCAGCAGTCGTTGCATGTATAGCCCAAGGGTTCAAGACACTTCTGTAAATGCATTTATATATCAATTCCCCGAACATTTCCACATCATCTCTACCATGATTCTTGGGTTTATTATATCTGTAGCCGCACCAAGACCGAGCTCAACTGGGAGGCGAGATCTGCAGAGAGTCATGCACTATCTGAGTCTGTCTGAAGTACAATGGTTCAAGCAAAACAATTCGCTTTTCTAAAGCGCGACATTATGTATGCATCACCTTGAAAAAGAATCAACCAGATGGACATTTGTTCCTCATATACTGTATACTTTCATTGATAGTTTACTGATGCAGCTCCATCTACTATCAAGTTCTGGCCAGAGACATATTGAGCCATATCGCTTGCAAAGAATACGACAGGCTTCGCAACATCTTCAGGTACCCCTAATCGACCTAATGGTACCCGCTTTTCCATCTCAGACCTTTTTGCCCCGCTTAGATCTGCTTTGTTCATTGCTGTCTCAATAGTGCCAGGGCTAACTGTGTTGAAGCGAATACCGTAACGACCGAGCGCTACTGCACAACTGACAGACATTCCCTGGATCGCAGCTTTCGTGGCAGCGTAGTGGGCGAGTTGAGAAGAGCCCATCGTCGCGGTAATCGATGCAATTGACACGATGGAACCTCCTGTACCTTGCTTCTTCATCTGTTCGACAACAGCCTGGGTGATGGCGAATGGACCGTGGAAATTGACAGCGGTATGACTGTCCAATTGTTTTGCCGTCACGGCCGAGAAGTCAAGGAATTGGCACATCCCGGCGTTATTGATGGCGACATTGATCTCTCCAAACGATGAGATGGCGGCGTCAACGATTCTTGATGGGACTTAATCAGCGACTTGCGGGCACATTTTCTTGCGAGCAGTTTGACTCACCTTTGGCCTGCGTCTGGATCGCTTACATCAGCTGTTACACTAGCAGTGCCATTAGATCCATGAAAACTGCCAATCTCTCGTTGCAATGAAGAGATATCGTCGGACGACTTTGCGTCGCCAATGTGGTGGAGCACCAGTCGAGCGCCTTGTCGTGCGCATTCGAGAGCAATTGCACGACCAATCCCAGTGCCACAACCAGTGATTCTGCATATGTTCCATCGTCAACAGGTGCGAAATTGGGATAAGACAGGATGACCTACGCAACAACTTTCCGAGTCAAAATTAGTACCATTGTTCTAAACCAAGGTGATACCGTGTCACTTGCCGAAATCTTTGAATTAATGTTTCCATAAATCAGAGTCACTCGGCTATATGGCCCACCGGATTTTACAAAAACACAATGGAATTCACAGCTTGACTGAGGTGGCTGGTTCGGGATCCATATTCCGTACGATATTCTCCTTTTGGATTCCGGCATCCAGAAGTGGCTGGTGGCTTTGTCAAGTGGAGATAAGAATCCTTTGAAACCCTGATTCTACCTTGTACGCCTCTGACTAGAATTGGCGGAAACCCTCACCTGTGCGTCTTTCACGGCCTGGCTTTCTCCCACTTGCTTGAGGATATGAATCTTCCAGAAGCTAATCTCTTATTGAAAATCCTCTCAATACTTATGGCCAACTCGCCGTATCCATGGTGGTTAGTCTCTCGAAGCTTGCATCTAAGATTTCCACAATATTTCCCCACGGATCCTTCACATATACACAAGTAACTCCTCCTGCCAATCTGACAGTAGATCCCTGCCTACCTCCTCCAGCCTCCAAGACTTTCTGTACCAATTCGTCAGGTCTAGGATCGGTAACGCAGATGTGAAAGAATCCGCCGCGATTGTATTCGAACACCGTCTCGCTTTTTACAAAAGCAGGGTCCAGAAATTGGAAAACTTCAAAACCAACGCCATTTCCTGTAGCCATATACGCAAGCTTCACTTCTTGAAGCGAGTCTCCGTATATTGCAAAAATGGGAGCGTCCGGTTTCTCCGAACGTCTGATGTGGGCGATCTTCCCACCGATAATCTGGAATCCCAAGACGTTCGTGTACCAACTTGTGACTGCTTCGATATCGCTGACAGACACCGCAACATGATTGATCGGACGCGCAAACGTCTGACATGAGTCAGTACTTGTACCATAGGTTCATGAACCACACAGACTTACGGAAGACATGGCAGTGCTCGTTCGGTGTGATTTTGAGAATATTATAATGCTAGGAAGAAAGACCTGCCTGTGGAGGATGACTGCAGTTCAGTCTATCAACGGTCAAGCGAGAAATGAGGTAAGCGAAGAGCGATATGCCAGCCAGCATAAGCAAGATTCGGGCACGTTTGCCCCGCTTTCAACCCCGGTTGACGGCTATGCCTCCATGACCAAACTACAAGTTCTTGTGCACATGTCAGGACCTCATGTGAATGTGATATAACCGGCGGGCTTCTTGAATCTGTCATTATCACGCCACACGGGATGTTCTGCGAACTGCGCGAGTACTATCATCCGCTGTGTCTTTTTTAAGTAATTATAATAGTCTACATTCTCCACGTTCACAAGTTTCCTCACATCCAAATACTATGGCAGATTCAGACATTTGCACCAAAACATACCGCCTGAGTAATGGTGACAACCTCTCTATATCGTGCGAACCTGACGAGATTGTTGACACAAGACAGGATCATACATTCCAGCTGTTGGTCTGGGAACATGGCAAGGTACAGAGAAGACACTTTTACGAGGCTAAAATTTTACGTTACTGGCTGACGCAAGGAACAGGCGGACTAGGAACGGACGATGACAAGACGCTCGAAGACTCGATCATTCATGCTCTACATAGCGGCTACCGTCTCATCGATACAGCCCAGTACTACGGCATTGAATCTGTCGTTGGACGTGCTGTGCGTAACAGCGGCATATCTCGTGAAAAGATCACGGTCATCACCAAATTCTGGAGCCAGTGGCACCACGACCCTGCTGAAGCATTGCGTATCTCTCTACAGGATCTAGACATTGGATATGTGGACATCTTCTTGATGCACTGGCCATTTGCGACTACGCCAGATCCAGAGAGAAGGTACCTTCGAAAAGACCAGAGTCCCACATTCATCGAAACGTGGAACATGATGGAGGAGCTTGTTGGGCCGCGATGCCGAGCTATTGGAGTGAGCAACTTTGCTCAGACAACGCTTGATGAATTGTTACCGCGATGCAGAGTAGTTCCGGTGGTCAACCAGGTCGAGTTGCACGCTTTCAATCCCAACCATAAGCTCGTACCGTACTGCGAGTCCAAAGGTATACACGTGATGAGCTGGAGGTAAGCTATTTGGTCTTCTCACGCACAGAGCAGTGACATTTCCTCAAGAACTGACACTAAACTTTAGCACGATGGGAGGAGAACGCGAAGGCGAGGCCAATCTGATACATACACACGAACTCTTCAAGACAATGGCCAAGGAACATCAGTGCTCTACAGGTGTCGTATCTTTGTCCTGGGCAACGCAGAGAGGTGTAACGGTGATCCCGAAAAGCAGCTCGAAGACTCGTATCGCAGAGAACATCAAGCTCGTGGCGTTGAGTGACGATGAGATGGCTAAAATCAATGACGCGTCTGAGACGATTGTGAAGTACAGAGTGTCGGACCTCATCAAGGAGTTATACGTGGAGGTAGACGGTAAGGAAACATTCCAAGGATGGACCTTGGAAGAGCTTGGCTGGACCGACAAAGATGGAAAGTGGTTGACATGATACATGATTCAGAAAAAGACTATGGTTCGAGGCAATTGGGCATCATCAACAATGCGCGTTCGCCGACAGATACAGACAATCAGACAATTATTTGTGCTACTACAACTCCAGGATAGCCACTCGAAGTCTGTCAGACATTTGTGGACCGTACGCAGAATCACTCGTGTGATCACTCAGAGCAACAGACGAGCTACCAAAGGTCCATCTGAAATGCAATCTAGAGAGCCTCTTCCAGAGATCCAACGCAAAGAAGCCTCTCTTTGAAAGTTATCTCGTTGCTCCATAATACTCTCTCTCTGTACGAGTGCGTATTCGTGTAGGATGTTATTATGGACACCAAGCTCCGAAGCGTAGATGATTCCGCCCAAGACTAATTGCCCGATAAGCGTGTCCAACTGTTAGGTCCAGGAGTGTTTCCAGAACGAATACCGAAATTTGGAGTCAAGGGCAACATATTTGGCATGTTGTCAAACAAGTCACCCAGCACAGGATGACTTTGCCAGATGTCGAGATCAGTAGGGAACATGTCGTTGCTGTCGAGCGCATTCATACCCATGCTTGAGCTTCCATCAGTCAACCCGGCTGCGTTTTCCATGGCAAAGGCATCATCCGTCTGGACTTGGCTTGTCTGTGGTGCTCCAAGCATCTTGTCGAGTAGCTGGAGTATCCATGGACTAGGGTCCCAAGCCCCCCTGCTCTCATGTAAGACCATCTGGCAATTACTCAATCCAGATCTCCCTGATTGTGAATTCATAGTATTTGTGCTCTTTGTCTGCATGTAGAAAGTGACTGCGGCGATGAAGATACCATGTAGTAGCTCGTGAGGTGCCGATAGTATGTCTGACTTGACCACAACAGCACATGCGGTAGAGGCAATCTGCTGCGCTGCAATGATACATGTTTCCTCCGCAAGAGACTGGTTCGGATAAACGACAGCAAAGCCGGGGCGCACATTGCCTTCAGGAGGGGCATTGAGATTCGCAAGTATCATATGATGGTTGTAGAGAACTCTCAGACTACCCGCTAAGATGTTCGAGTCTGCTGTCGCTGTGTCCTTCCAACTGAAAAACCCAGGTACTTGAGCTCGCCAGTCCATCAGTGATCTTGTGAGAGAACTTGTGACTTGTGATTGTGGGCGAGAGGGAGAAAATCGAGCTATAATGATTTGTCGCAGAAGTAGGGTCAACTTCATGGCTTCGATCTGATAAGACGCAAAGTTAGCGTTCGGCTCGCGGTGATCGGCTACTGAGTCGTGCCCGAAGTCTTCTAGCGACAATGGGTCAGCATCGCAGTGATCAAGATTGACCCGAAATGGTCGTCCAACCAAGGCTGAGCAGTTTGCATCTCGCAGAACAAGGATCCACCACAATCTTTTGAGCAAACTTCTGTCTCGGGGTTCCATATTTGTGCTGGCGAGGGATCGGTGACATCCCAAAGCCTCCGCTATGGTGACACCTGTGCCAATCCAAGAATAGAAGTTCCAGTAGTTATTAGGCCCACCTCCCCAAAAGCTCATCAGAATCGACACTTGCAGTATAACAATCTTGTTACTCTCGTATCCCACGTCAAATAGTGCTTTGGCTTTTGTGTAGAATATCCACCTGGCTTGCCTACGATTTTCGTAGCCCGCTTGATGCAGGATCTTGAGCGGACAGAAGGTCGCAGAGATGAAGCACAAAGCATGGAGAAGTATCCATGGTATACGCTTAGCTTTGTAATCCTTGATGAACTCGTCACGGTTGACGATAGGATATAGACAAAATACCCGTGTCAAAAAGGTCTCGACCAGTGCATCAAGCGTCTTTGTAACAGGTGATTCAAAGGCCTTCTTGGCCTCCAAGAATATAATCTCCTCAGGCAGCATGTGACCAGGATGAGTGTCCCGAGGTAGAGTTAACTCTTCACTAATGGGGCAAGGAGGCCCGGGATGATGGAGTCGCGGCCGTCCATTGCGACCATTGAGCTCTTCCAGAACGATAGCAAGAGGAAAAGATTCACCTAGATAGGTGATGGACCCTTTTTCGACAACGTCTTCCCCGCGCAAGTGGCTCTCGAGCAGATGGTCAAACATAGTGGCCCAAGTAATCTCTCGATAAGAGGAGGTGCTAGTATCGGTGCGAGTAGAAGGTGAAATGTCGTCAGGCGGGGCGTCGGCGAGAAGTGCTGGAGCCTGCTGGCTATACCAGTCCATTTCTGCATGGCTCGAGATTTGTCCGTGCGTGTCCTCTGCCGTAGACTGTGCAAATGTCGTAGCTGCCGGTGCCAAAACAGGTGGCTCACTTGCCAAAGACTGTCGAACCTCGGAGGCGTTGGTGTCATCATTTTGCTGACTCAACGCTCCCGTCTCCGCTTGCGATAAACCCTGGGCTGTGACATTTCGCTCAGTCTCCGATCCAATTCTCACGATGCCCATGTCGTTGCCACTAACGCTGTCAAGGGCATTTCCGAGGCCGATGGTGGTTTGAAGGCTGCTAGAGCCATTGCTTTCCTGGGGCCCATTCTTGTCTCTAGATCTTCCGGTATTGGTGTCGTCCTCTTCAATCCGCCGACTTTTGCGCGGATATATTCCACGACGCGACTGAATGAGGGTGCATTCGGGCTCGTTCTTATTCTCACATCGCGTACAAGGGGTCCCACGTTCACTCGCGTCGCATTTCACACGGAGCTCGTTGCATCTCCGACAGGCTTTGGCGGCTCGGCAGCGATTCACTGGCCCAGCGCGAGAGCGTGGTGGCACCGGTTGCGCGGTTGATCGAACAGTCGGCTGTGTCTGTGATAGAGTGGGTGATTGATTGGGCATCGATTCCATCGCCATTTCTCAGGCTTATAACCGCGCATTGTAAAAAAGACATTCTCGTCCAGGAGTCAGTTGGCATGAAGAGGCCATTATTACCATCGTCTTCCTTCCGTCACATCTCACCCTCTATCTACCCCGCAGTAAATCAGCCACGCCAAGGTGGAAATGAGGGGATGCCACAAGCGGCTGTTTGACATATACCCGGCCGGCGCGCATTTCTTTGACATTTCCATGATCGTGAAATCTGGTCTATATGAGAGTGTCAGAAATGATGCCCTTCATGTATCTCTCTAGGGTACACAGATCTTCTTACAACATTATATTGACAGTGGAGCCCATTGCGACTCCCTACTTCCGAAATCAACGGTATGCCTGCTAGTACCGACGAAGCGCCTTCGATGGTAAAGGCGCTTCGCTTCTACGATCGGGGTGATCTTCGTTTGGAGGAGATTGAAACTCTGTGAGTCCTACATGCAATCCTGTTACCATATGATCCTTTCTCACTCTGAAAGTCCATGCGGACCAGATGATGTTCGGCTTCAGATACATTACTGTGGAATTTGTGGCACTGATGTCACCGAGTACACCAATGGCCCTCTATTCCCTCCTGCTAAGGGCAGAAAGAATGCCTTGACTGGAGTCTCACTACCTGTCGTGATGGGCCACGAATTCGCAGGAACCATCACTGAGGTTGGGTTGAGCGTTACAGGATTTACCATTGGTCAGAGGGTGGCGGTAAATCCAGCTTGCGACCACCGTCATTACGATGCGGAACATTGCAATCCTTGCCAAAACGGCCAGTACAATATTTGCGACTCCACTGCGACTTATGGTCTGAGTGCGCCCGGTGGCGGGTTCTCCGAGCAGATTGTGGTGAAAGCAATCAATTGCTTCGTCTTGCCTGGAAGTGTCAGTCTCAAGTCGGCTGCGCTCGTTGAGCCTCTCGCTGTCGCTCACCACTGTATCAAACTCTCTGGCTTCAAGTCTGGACAGACGGTTCTGATTTGTGGAGCCGGTCCCATTGGCCTCGCAATTCTGCTAATTCTCCGCGTTATGGGCGCATCCAAAGTTATTGTCACAGAGATTCTCGAAACGAGAATGTCGCAGGCTCGAAACTTTGGAGCAGACTCCGTGCTCAGCCCGTTCCAATCCACTCACTCGAATGGAGGTAGCGATGGAACGACACTTGACACCATTCATAATCTCGCACATGACGGCGTCGATGTAGCGTTCGATGCTACTGGGCTTCAATCAACACTTGACCTCGCGATTGCTGCAACAAAACCTCGCGGCACAATATTCAACGTCGCTATCCATAAGAAACCACTATCGTTGAACCTTAATCTTCTCGCGATCAAGGAAAAGCGACTGTTGGCGGGCATATGCTACTTGGCGGAGGACTTTGAAGCTGTCATACAGATGATGGCGGACGGAAGCCTTCAGGCAGATGGGATGATCACTTCGATTGTGCCGTTGTCGAACATTGTTCAAGGAGGATTCGAGCAGTTAATTTCGAATCGCGACGCACATGTGAAGATTCTGATACAGCCCGACTGATCCCCGACCGTCGACAATACAGAACAGTCGCTCATCAATGCCTAGATTCAACACTGTTTTGTTTTCCAAGACTCAACCGCTTTTCTTACTATTTTCTTCTTCACATATGCCAAGGTTTGGCACTCGTCGTGCTGTGACAAGATGAAAAGGAATCGGGAGAACTTGGAGTGTAACAAGACAATGGTGATAGAACCCTATGCTGTCGTTCGTTGCCAAGTGACACACTATACTTTGTATCTGGACTCAATTGGAAGGGGTGCTCTTGGTGAGATGTACTTGATCATTACCATAACAGCGGCACATAGTATGAGCCATTGTCAACAATTACCGAATCTACTAATAGACTTGCCCAGCATGCAGACCCCCTGTGATCAGCATCTCTCCACTCGTCATGTAAGCACTAGCATCGGCCAGCAGATACACAGCAGCTGCTTTGAGGTCTGTTCGGTCCCCCATTCTCTTCATAGGTGGTTCTGACTGGAACACTTCCCCCAACGTCGGTCTTTGTTTCACCAGATCCGCGATCAGATCAGTAGCAATGTACCTATCGAAAATGTGAGCTCATTACAAGACATCCAGAACGGTAATTCTTACCCTGGGGATATGCAATTGA
This sequence comes from Aureobasidium leucospermi, assembly GCA_019775405.1. Taxonomy (NCBI): domain Eukaryota; kingdom Fungi; phylum Ascomycota; class Dothideomycetes; order Dothideales; family Saccotheciaceae; genus Aureobasidium; species Aureobasidium leucospermi. The sequence continues at coordinate 19,543 of JACWFU010000010.1, forward strand.
CTCGTATCGCGTGGTGAGCAAGCTCAACACCGAGTTGTTTCGTAAGTGCTAAAACGCCGCCTTTACTCATACAATAGTCGCTGGTGAATTGGGCTTTGCTGGCTCTGTGGGCAGCCATGGATGCAATCATGACAATCGAACCAACCCCGGAACTCTCATTTCTTGCGTTCTGTTTGACCATCTGTCTTGCTGCGAGCTGTGCGGCGTAATAAGTTCCCAGAACATTGACCTCGATGCACTTCTTCACGGAGCTGGGGTCTCGGTCGAGGAATGATTCATCTGGGCAAATCCCAGCTGCGGTAATACTGAGGTCTTGGTGTAAGTATCATGTGCTGTTGTAGTACTGCACGAACTCGAGAAGAATTGTGAAAAGTTGGAATCAGAAGGGCCACACAGCTTACATTCCATCAATGCTTTTGAAGTCTTTGGTAATGCTATTGAAAGTGCTTGTGAGTTTCTCGTGATCAGTGACATCTGACCTAACATACGGTTAACAACAGCTTGGCGCTTTCGAAGACTTGGACTCACTGATAATATCGCACTTCGGAGCATATTTTCTGCAGCCTAGCATAATTCTCGGAGGGCTGTGAAGATGCGTCAACAATGGCGATCTTGCCGCCTGCTTCGGCTACACCAAAGGCAAGCGCGAGCCCGATACCCTTTGCACCCCCTGTTATTACAACCACGCGATCTTGCAGTGACATGAGATCTTTGACGTTGGAGGTCAAATAGCTGTCTGTACGTAGAACGGAGGACGTTGTCATTGCATCTTTTGCGGCGCGTGTCGTGATCGATCTCAGCAAGAATGAACCTCGACTCGACGGTATCCTTGAATTGATATTGTCCTTGCGTTGCAGTCTGTTGGAGTGCAGCGCATGGATCGCAGAGACGGGACCAATTGATTGTGACTTCAAGATGGTAGCGCCATGGCGCCATGGTGTATGAGGCAACAGCATGATACTTGGACGGCAATGCAAAATTGTAATAGAATTCTCGTATATATTCGTTCGCTCCGAAGTGAAATGGCAAACAGGACCCTGGTTCTACATAAGTCTACTGATGTCTTAGTGCCTTACGAGGCATGGCGGGGTGATCCTGCGGGGCATGGCGGGGTCGAGCAAGCACGGCTATATGCTCGATCGCTAGTCTCAGCCTTTTCCAAGACTAGATTGAGCGGCGAGAAAGTCACAGTAGTCTTCATAATCACAAGAGCGTCGAGCAAACGCTAAAAAGACGCTGATTGACTGTGTCAGTCGATGCTTCTCTTAGAGTTCGAAAAAATTGCTGCCTTGCTGCAGCTGTGACAGAGCTCAGCGTGCGGGGAAGCCGCGTCCATGGGTCCAAGTCACCGAGATGATCGACCGGTTATCTTCAAGCCATCACATAGCCAACATCGTCTTCTGGAACATCCGGACATACACGAGCACAGGCTTGAATCGGAGCCCTAGTATCGGCGTACAGAGCAGGACTTTGTTAAAGATGGCGAACCGCAGGGAGCAATTGCATGTCTTCGCTCCTTACCATCACCCCTGTCTTGCCCAGTACTACTACCAACATGGACAGCCCCCAAGAACATTCACCCCCAAGAAAAGAATGTTCTGAAGGCGAAATTCAGGATCAACATGCTGTTCGAGAAGTACGAAAACTTGTCATCGATATCTGCCGTCAAAATGGAGGCGGGCACGGTGGATCCGCGATCGGAATGGCACCAATGGCTGTTGCACTCTGGAAATACACGATGCGCTACAACCCTATGAACGCGGAGGTGAGACAGTGCATCGTGCTTCCAACCAAGAGTCTTACTAATATTTGATACAGTGGTTTGACCGCGATAGATTCGTGCTCTCAAACGGACATGCCGCCATGCTCCTATATGCTATGCTTCATGTTTCGGGCTACCCACACATGACAACTGAGGAGCTCAGGATGTATGGTGATGCCAAAGCAGTGGATAAAGAGACTGGTGATTGGAAGAGGACGCTTTGCCATGGTCATCCAGAGATCGAGGTCCTGGGAGTTGAAGTAACGACAGGTCCCTTGGGTCAAGGTGTCGCGAATGCTGTGGGACTGGCTATTGCCTCCCAAAATCTGGCTGCAACATTCAACCGACCAGACACCAGTGTCATCAACTCTCGCATCTATTGTGTAACTGGAGATGGATGTATACAAGAGGGTGTCACGAACGAGGCCATGGCCATTGCCGGACATCTTGCCCTGGACAATCTAACGTTACTCTATGACAATAACCAGGTGACTTGCGATGGTCCCCTAGACTGGATAGTCTCGGAGAACACCAACGACAAGATGCGAGCGATTGGCTGGAATGTCATTGACGTTTTTGACGGGGACAACTCCGTTAGTAGCATTACCAGTGCTCTGGCCGCTGCAAAGGCCTTCAAAGGAAAACCAACCTTCATCAACATTCGTACAACCATAGGTTATGGTACTGCGACCGCTGGTACATTCAAGTCTCATCACGGAACATATTCAGACGATGATGCCGCGTTGTACGCTTCTCCGGGTCATGTTCAAACTCACACTCTCACTGAGAGTACCAGGAAGTACTGGGAGGAGATTTCCGAGAGGGGCAAAGAGCTTGAGAGCAGGTGGAGTGAGAACATGGAAAACTATTTTACTTCGTATCCAGAGCTTGGAGCTGCTTTGAGACTTCGAATCCAGGGCACCTACGACGTGCGCGAGTTGCTAAACACCTTCAAGAAACCCGATAACATTCAGGCCACGCGTCAGTTCAACGGCTTTCTGTTCAACGAACTAATGTCGCATGTGCCTGCCATGATGGCTGGAGGTGCTGATCTATGGAACTCGAATCAGATGGGAGATCAATCGCATCGGATCTTTGATCGAACCAATCAGGGCGGCCGAGTCATTCGATACGGAATCCGTGAACATGCCATGACTTCAATTTCGAATGGACTTGCCGCATATGCTCCGAACTGCTTCTTGCCCATCACGGCGACCTTCTTTATGTTCTATCTCTACGGAGCTGCGGGAGTACGCATGGGTGCACTGAGCAACCTTAAAGTCATTCACATTGCCACGCATGATTCTATCGGAGAAGGGCAAAACGGACCTACGCATCAACCTGTAGAGTTGGACTCTCTGTTCCGCGCAATGCCCAATCTACAGTACATTCGGCCAGGGGACAGCGAGGAGGTCATCGGCGCTTGGCTTGCGGCGTTAACTGCTGAAAATAAGCCAAGCATGCTTTCACTTGCTCGAGATCCTGCATTATCACTTGTACCGAACACAAACAGGCAACATGTACTCAAAGGTGGCTATGTCATCCTCGAGAATGAAGGAGCAGACGTTACCCTGATCTCCTGTGGATCGGAGTTGCAGTTTGCCGTTGAGGCCTCCAAGCAGCTGAATGCTGCTGACATTCCTACAAGGGTGGTGAGTATGCCTTGTATAAGTCTTTTCGAGGAACAATCACAGCAGTATCAGGACTCTGTGCTCTCGGGATCTACACATGTCATTTCAATCGAGTCGTACATTGCGACGACATGGGCACGATTCTGTACGGCTTCAATTGCGATGGATTCTTTCGGCTACTCTGGATCTGGTCGCGAGAACTTCGCTAGATTTGGCATAGATACCGATGGAATTGTACGCAAGGTTATGGGCCACGTCAAAACATCCGTGAAGGATACTAGTCGTCCTAGTCGCTGGCAGCTCCTTAGATGACTTGAACAAATGGACAAAAAACTTGAGTTGCATCTCGCATGTATGGCTGTCATCTCCAATTGAATTTGTGAGACGTTTGCGCTCAGCATTTTTCTCTTTTCTCCAAACTGTGCGAGAACGTGCCATGAATAGAACTCCGAAAAGGTGCAAAGGGACTTATTTGTCAATCGACAACCAATTGGAAAGAGTGGTTAACTCGCACTAGGATTAGAGGCTGGGGCACATTCTGCCTTGAAACAGCTCTCTAAATTTTATGTAAATCTCGCTGGGCGCAAAAATACAAAAAGTCCAAGATCTGGCTGATTCTGATGTAGTCTTGATGGAAAATTCCGGCTGCCGGCCACGACTATTCTATATGCTCAGTCTCCATAGCCTTAGTATGCTTCGCACTTGTGGAAGTACGCAGTTCCGTGTCCATAAGATTTCTAGACGAGATGATTGACACTGTATCTTTGATGAAGATGTTATCAATTTCCTCGAGCGAAAGCCGAGCGGTTTCTGGAAAAAGGAAGTATATGGCAGGAGCAATAGCAAAGTTCTGTTGCGAAAATCAGTAATCGCAACTATGCGTCATGTAGGGGCAACCTTACACAAGCCATGAAGACCACATAAGTCTTCCATCTAATGTTGGTTATCATAGTCGGAGTGACCATGACGATTGTGAACGACTGAAACAGGCGTCAGTCTTCGCTTTCGTAGCCGCAACTAATCTGACTTACCCAAACCCAATACATCATCACTGCCAGAGAGGTTCCCTTAGCTCTAGCTTTGAGTGGGAGAATTTCTGGAGCATAGCACCATGGGATAGCGTTCAGGCTGGTTCCATAGATCAACATGTACTGAAAAAGTGGGTCAGCCTTACTTTGTGTCATGTCCCGAAGTAATCTACTAACCAGTGCGAAAAAAGCGATGCTAACTTTGGAAGTGACTGCCTCTGATGATGTGCCTTGGTAGGACAAGAGGATTGAGATCACCATCAAGCAGAGACCTAGACCGATCGTTCCGTAGACTACCCAACTTGCATTAGTATTTCCTAGCGAGCTTATTGCAATCTGTGCTCTTACTCATCGGGTTGCGACGTCCAATGCGGTCCAGATACACAGCGGGTACGAGTGATCCTACAGCAAAAGCGAGATTCATGCAGCCACCGGCCACGAGGGCAGTACTCCTAGGCAGGCCAACATTGACCTCAAGTACGGTACCAATGTAGAAGACAATGACATTGATTCCTGACCACTATCGCAACTTCCAATCAGCATTTCTCCGTACACTATGATACTGCTCTGGACCTTACCTGGTTGAAGGTTAGCGCGAGCACGGCAAGCCAAACTCTCCATCCAGTCTGGACACGGTCTTTTCTCAGCACGTGTGTCCAACGGAAGGGGTTTGCGTTCTCGATCTCCAGAGCCTCGATTATGGCGGCTTTTTCTGCAACGATATATTCGTCTTCGGGGCCGGTGCCGTATACCTGGCACATGACTTGAGTGGCCTCTTCGATACGGCCTCTTTCAATCAGCCATCTTGGAGTCTCAGGAAGGCCGAAGAGTACGATCGAAATGATGACGGCTGGCAAGATCTGTGCAGCAATAGGCAGTCTCCAAGCCACAGCTCCTCCTACGAAGTTCATTCCGAAAGCGAAGAAGTATGCCACTGCGATTCCGAGAGCGGTGAAGAGCACTTCTGTTGTGACTAGACGTCCGCGGACATGGCTCTTGCATAGCTCTGCTTGGTACATGGGTACCGTAGACGTGTCAATACCAACACCTGTGCAGGGTGTTGTTAGCCTCGCCTTTCGATATGCCTCGATTGAATCTGGAAACTGAACCTAAGCCTGTGACAATCCGCCCTAAGATCATCTGCGGAGTCTACTTGTGTTGTGAGCCTTGACGTCTTTGATTTTGTGCAATGCGCGGTCCGAAGACTTACTCCGAAGGATGCAGCTTGTAGAACAGCCCCTGCGCTGATTAACAACATGGCAAGCCACAATGTTGGTCTACGTCCAATGCCACTGCCGACGAAAAAATTCAGAAGACATCCAAACAGGCAGGCCAGGTTGTAACTGGCAACTTTTGTACACGGTACTATCAGCGTTCGAACAGAACACAACGGCCGAACCCGTCGGACGCACCAATGAAGCCCAAGAAGGCCTCCGAAGGATGCTTGACCACCTCCAGAAAATCTGGGTTCGAAATCAATCCACCAAACACTCCTTGATCGTACCCAAACCTGGAAACTGTGTCAACAAACTCGTTTGGCGGGTTCGCAAAAGAGTGTACCAACAGGAAGAAGGCGTTGAGGCAGTTCACAGTAATAGCCCATTGAGTCTGACGGCCAGGCTTGAACCATGTGCTGTTGTAACCCATGCTTGGAGTGTCTAACAGTTCTTCTCAGAGAAATCAGGTCGGGTGGAATGGTTTTGGTGATCAGGAAGGACGTCTATAGTCATATAACAGCACACACTCCTTGATACGAACAGAATTAGTATGTACCGTCAGCCAGGGATCTACAATGTTGGCAAGACGGACCTAATACCCCGAACCCCGCGTACAGAGCCGCTGAACAAGTTCTTTATCACGGTGACTCGGATTGTGAGATTCCTATTGCTCGGGGTCTTGGCGCCATTTCGAAACTTGAGTAACCGCGCCAGACAAAAAAACTACATTTGAGTGCCTTCGCAAGATACTACGTGTATATTGAGCCAGCTTGGGCATTGTGAAATAATTGTCTTCAGGCCAATCTAAGTCAGCCGGTTGGACTGTCAGCCGGGTATATGCTCAAAGCCCGTGTTGGTGGGCATTCGATCCGGGGTCCGGAGCATGCATGCTAACCACCCCGCTCGCATATCATGAAGCAAGTCAAGCCCAGGAATCCAGAATTCTCTAGTCATTTATCAACATGGAACATGCATTGAGTCTGTTTCCTGACGGCTTGCCGAATCTCGAAACGCTGAAGCAGCATAACAAAGGCCGAGATGTACCTCCTGAAACATCTTGGATCTGGGGCGAGGACGACGAGGTAAGAAAGGATTGGATTGCTATTCCAGACTCTGGCTGATCGTATGGCGAAGATTGGCCGCATCAATCTATTGACACCCGAAAGAATAATCGCTGCGAAACATAGTCAGATTCAAAAAGGCAAAGTTGTATCGTTAAAGTGAGTATTCATGTGACTGACAAGTTGGGAGGAACAAATCACTTACCATGACTCTATTCAGTTGGCCGATGAATCTGCCAGCCAAACCAGCATTCGGTCGAGATGCTTGCAAGCATACCGTAAAAAATCATCCAGACGGCCCACTCGTATTTGACGATTGGCTCGAGATGAATATACAATCTGGGAGCCAATGGGACGGCTTCCGCCATTACGGTCATCAGACTCAGGGGAGGTTTTATAATAACTTGACGCCTGAAGAGGTCAAGTCTGGTAAGAATGTTATCTGGTCGTGTTATCGTCTAGTCGTATTTCCAGACTCGTTCTTTGGCTGATCTCTTGCGTGTTCGACAGGAACACGTTGCGGTATCCAAGCTGTTTCTAACCACGGTATTATTGGTCGAGGAGTGCTTCTTGATTACTACGGCTGGAAGTTATCCAAAGGCGAGTCATACGATCCTCTGACCAGTCACTCAATACATCTTGAGGAATTGTTAGCCGTGGCAAAGCACCAAGGAGTGAGATTTGAAGTCGGCGACATCTTGTTGATCAGAAGTGGATATACTGATACATACTACAAGTATACGACAGAAGCTCCTGCCCGTCTGGATGATGCTGGGTCTCTACATCCATGTCTCGCCGGCATTGCCCAGACTGAGGAAATGAAGACTTGGTTGCATGACAAGTACGTGCCTAATCTTGAAGTATAGAAGGGCGCTCAAACGCTGACATCCATCTTGCATAGTTACTTCAGCGCTGTCGGCGGCGATGCCCCAGCATGGGAGTGCTGGCCTCCAAAGCAATGGGCTCTGGTTCGTAAAGCTGACCAACAATACCAAAATTGGGCTGACAGGATCCTACTCGTAGCACGAGTTTCTACTTAGTTCCTGGGGGGTTCTCATAGGCGAGATGTTCGATCTTGAGGCAAGTACTTTTGTAAACCATATCTGCGACATGTCGCTGATGAGACGTTCGAGTAGGCCTTGGCCAAGCAATGTGAGCAGGAGCAACGCTGGTCATTCTTCTTCATGAGCACGCCCTTGAATATGCCGGGTACGTTTATTCATATCCAGTCGCTTCAAATCAGACCCCTAATCATGATCAGGTGGCATCGCTAGTCTTGCAAACGCCGTGGCAATCCATTGATTGGCACCAGTGAGGATTTAAGCATGGTTCGAGGAGATTATTGACAATGATTCCATCTGGAAGTTGAGCAAGGCAAATAACAAATCTTGGTCTTATGAAGACGTCCACACTCTGAAACTTGCAAACTCCCAATAAGCATTCTCAAAAGCCGTACCATTTCCAGACACCAGATCTGCACATGTCCCTGAACATCCGTACTCTGTCGAATAAACAGCCGTTGAGCCAGCCCAGTCACCACAGAGATCGATGTTTGCAATGATGGATTGATTGCTGAAGTGGTCGGAGATGTCGCAATGTGTGCTTGGGAAATCGGCCACGGGGGTTCCCCATCCTGATGGGTCGGGAGAGGAGTCGTTGGTGGAAGTCAAATCTGAAGGTGGCGATGAGCGGTCGAACATCCACATGCGAATACCAGCGTCACGAAGTTCGACAGCAAAGAGCTAAGACAGAGTCAGCAAGACGTTGGGACGGAGGTTTGAAATCGACTTACACCACCACCTGCTTCGTTCAAGGCTTCTCCGTAGCTGCTCTTGGTTCCGAAAACACCGCAACCCTCGTTGTCGTTTGTCGAGTTCCAGCAGTTTGTTCCGGACACTGTGCCTGTCTCCTCTCTCTTGGCCTTCATCGTGCAACCTTCTGATGTATGAAGCGTCATTTGATTGCCTTTGTTTCCCTGCTCGACAGCCTCAATGACATCGATCTCTCCGTTCGTTGGCCAGTTGTCGGGATCAGAAAGCCACACTGCCGGCCATGTACCGCAGCCATAAGGTGAATGAATGACATCAAACACGAACAGCCCAGTATCCCACTGATTCTTTGAGGTAATGCGCACCGAATTGCGATTTGTGATGCCCGAGCTCGTGCTGTCAACCCTCAGGATGGCAGATGACTCTCCGGCGTATGTGAGATTACTCCAGGTCGCTGATTCTTCTGATAGATACACAACTGCTCCATTGCTGGGATCTGCGTCGGTGTAGTAATTGAAGTGGTCGAAGAAGGTTGTTCCGTTCATGCGCTCCGAGATGGTGTAGTTTAATGCGCTGTAGTCTGGGTATGAACCAGAGTCGGATGATTTTGAGCCCTCAACCGCGCCGACTATCACAGCGACAATGATGACTGTGGCTCCGACACCTCCAACAATCTGCCATTTCCGCGACCAGTTGAGAGGGTTGAGTTTGGACATTGTGACCAGATAAAGAGTTCCGAGGTGACGGCTTGGAGGAAAGCAGAATGTACGGAAAGAAGAGAGAAAGACAGTGATAGCAAGATAAGAAAAGCAGAATCGAAACCTACTCTACGTGCGCAGTAACGGCAATATAGCAGAATCCTTTACCAAAACAAGCCACTTTGAAGCATACGCGGAAAAGCCACAAAGTGATGTTTCAGCATCATTGATATACTTGGCAACAGATCTGCCCTGGACAAAGCCGACATGTATACGCGTCTTCCGCAGTGGAAAACTGAGAAGATTGTGTGATGGCGATGAAAAATTGAGATGGTTTGCGGGAAACCGTTGAGACAAGCCGCAAATTTTGAGAGGAAGACGCGTCGTCGCGTCGTAAGCGGTTTTGCACTTGAGCAGGAGGATGCAAAGGCATTTCGAGAATACAGCTCTCTTTGTTCAAGTCAAGCAGACGATGCCTCTTGTTATGTCCCCCGGTAGTAGGAAGACTTGCGACAATCTTAATCGCGTCTGTTCTGTCGCGACATAGATCTGCTTCCTAAGCGTCATGACAGAGACTCTTCGTCGATAGATGGATGGCCGCCAAGTTACAGCACACGAAGAATTGATTGCGATGGAAAGAACGTTGCGTTCAATGACTCCTGAAAATGCGCGTTGATGGTGTAATTACTGTTGTTGTTGTTGTCGTTGTCGTGTTGAGTTACTTGGAAAGAAGAGAAGCGATGACGCAGCGGGCTGGGGTTTTGGCTCCATGCCAGGGTGCTACCCCATACAAGAATTTTCGAGGTCGACAACGGCACTGCGACAGCACCTTGCGCTTTTTCCTTTCTGCGAGAGCATCGAAAGCTTGGGTGAAATATTCTGAGCCACAAAATAAACTCTCATACTGATATTCAGCCCCTTCGTCGCGCTACACGCGAAAATCACTTTCCAGATATGGTTCATCGTAAAGTCGCACCTAATCATGTTGATTCCACCTCGAGTCAGATCACCTGAGCTACGTTTAATACAGGGGTTCCGGCAGCAAGTATAACAAGCTCGGATAGGGTCGATGATATAGAGGCTCTATCGGCAGATGCCTAAGCCGAAGAGCAGGACTCTAAGCACTACTCTATCGACTGCCTAATGCTCCGATGCTTGAGCCAGGGTGTCACCCTGTATAACGTACACTACGTCATCTTAGCATAACAATAATGACAGGGCCCGTTTGAGCGTCTGGATTTTGAGATAATCTCCTCCGGAACAGCTTAAACTCAATTGACGTCTCCTCCTACCTTTGTAACCAGTTTTTTAGACAAAGATGACATCGTTTTCAATTCCTCCTTGATATACAGAAGGGCTTTCGAGGAGATGTTCATACAGAAGTGAGGATCTGGTAAATTTCTATTCGCAAACAATTCGCAGTGCCCCTGAATCGTGACCGCAAAGCGTGACTCGGCGTCGTCGACAACACGGCTCACTTCAACCAACACAACACGAACTCACAACCACCCTACCTCCAACATCATCCAGCATGCCCCACGAACCTCTCATCACAAACTTAACCCTTTTCTACCAAACCCTCGCCGCCCTTCAACACATTTCACCCTCGGACATTCTACTCCCACCAAACCAAATCTCCCTCACCGCCGCCAACGACGCCGGTCTCTGCCCAGAAGCGATAGATCTACTAAACCGCCTTCCCCACCTCTGCTCTTCCATTTCCTCTCTTCCGATTCTTCCAGATGGCACACAAGCAGTCTTCTACACCTCCGAAGAAGAATGTCTAGAATGGTCACGCACACCAACCTATCAAGATGCACCAGAAATCGCATCTTCGGCATTCGTCCTCACGAATCCGAATATCTATGGCACGAGTTTGATCTACGATACTTTGAGCCGCAAACTTCTCCCCTGGGAAGCCTGGGGCAAACACGTAGATTTCGAAATCGCAGAGATGGAAAATCCATTCGAGGATTGCGATGGTGATGCGAAACCTGCAGATGAGATATTGAAATCGTGGATTGGAAAGTTCATCACACTTGCCTGGGTGCCTTTTGGGGATCAAATCGTTGTTGAGCCAGATGAAGATGAGGTGAGAGATGCGATGAGGGATGTGGATGTCATGGTGCAATATCAAGCGCAATTCATCCAGTGGAGTTTCCGAGAAGTGTATATTTCCGCCGGTTGGGATATTGACGCTTCAGATCTGGAAGCCGCAAAGATTGATTTCGACGCTGATGATTTTGCGGTCAAGAAAGCAGTGTGGATTGAAGAGACGCAAGAGATGCTCGATCGTGCATATGAGCAACAATGGCCATGGGGAAAAATACGCACGGAGCTAGGAGGAGAACTTGCGAATAACCAAAGAGCAAGATTACTAGATGCGGTGATTGGGGATGGATACCAACAAAGACATATCGAACTTTGATGATACCCATAAGGTAAATTTGCAAAGAGGAATCACTCATAATCATGATATGCCGCCTCTTCATCAACCACTTGAGTCACCTCATCAATACCTCTCCCGTCCATCTCAAAAGCATTTCTCTCAAGCACGACTTCCAAAATAACGCAGAATAGAAGTAATCCAAGCGCCATGGTCAACAAGCCACACATCTGCGTGACAAACCATCCGAAATCTCCATTGACCGCAAACCAACAAGGCAAAGCAATAGCCCCATAAGTCCCCGCCACAGACACAGGCGTACTGAAAACCACAAACAGCACTTTCCATCCCTGCAAATATCCTCTAGCCCTGAACGCAACAGCGGCAGCCAAGAATACACCGATGGAGTTACAAGGTAGCCACCACCAAGGCAGACTCCCAACCCTAAGCGGTTGATTACCATAATACACCCACGCCCCCATAGGCAAGAAGATTTCCTCAATGACCAAATCGCCCAGCACCATCAGACCCCAGAAAAGCCATAGATTCTTGGTAGAGGCCTTGTTGTGGAGGAGGCGGAGAAGCATTTGCATAAAGGCTCCATAGCCAAACCATACCGACACCCATGGCACGATTTCCCTGCCCAGAAGGTGGAAAGATGGATATGTGGTGGTGGGCCAAGGGTGATATAATCCACCGAGGACGTCGAGCATGAGTTCGGGAAAAGCGATGAATGCGCCACTGATGGGGAGGAGGAGAGGAAGTAGAGTCTTGGTGCGATAAGCGTCAATGGTGCCGAGAGCGACTCCGATGAGGCCGGAAGTATACATGACGGCTTGTTCGATGATGATGTTGGTTGTAGGAATGGGGGAATTGATGGGTGGACGTGGGATGCCGAAGTTAGGGTCCATGTCAAATTCGGGTGATCCATGGACTGGGCCGGGACGGAAGAAGGTTACGACCAGAGCAATGATTGTGAGAAGGAGACTGATGACAGAGATAGTTGTCTTTGGCTGGCTCTGGAGCCTTTGCCACGGTCGTTGGAACCAGAGCTTTTGGTTCATGCTGGAAGAGAAAGCTGTGCTGATAAAGAGATTTGAGATGGTTGTTGATGAAGAAATGATAGTCGCTTGCCAAGATGCACTGCGATGGTAGCTGTTTGCTTTATATATGATGTCAACTATGCTGTCCGTGGTCAATGTGATGGAGTACAATATTCGGGAGCGCGCTTTCCGATCCGTCGGGTAATTGAGATCCGAGACGCCTGACTTTGGTGTATTACGCAAAGAGGGCTTGTTGACTCAACCTGGTGTGTGCGCGACTCGTACGAAAGTCTGAGATGGCCATAGAAAAGATCGTGACCTTGCTGCTTCCCACTTTCTTAATTCCCCTTTCAACCTCATGAATACTGCTTTCTCGGCTTAGATGTTTTCCGGTCGCATCTCCCTCAAGCGACGCAGAGGTTGAGCACCACTCAACATCTCTTTCAACAATCTCGGATAATCCCAGCCCAGCTGTGCAGCAGCAATGGCAGTCAAACTAGCCTGGTCTTCTCTTCCAGGCCTTCCCGGCCCAGTCATGTTCGGCTTCATGTTGACGTCGAACAGGGCAAACTTGGACCCTGGCTCTTCAGTAAAGCGACGGACATCAATGCGCATGATTGCTGTCAAGCCCATCATCTTCGCAACGCCTTCGCATTCTTTGGCGATGGCCGAGTAGGTTGGATCTGCGGCGTATTCTTCTGGAGTTACGGCGCGAGAGTTTGCAGTCACGGCGACGATGCCGTTGTAAGGAGCGACTCCATTGGCGTGGTTGAAGCGCGTGACGATGGGTAAAGCCCAGTGGGTTGCATGTTCGTCCGAAGGCGGCATGACGGTGACAGTAGCTTCCTCTCCAGCGAGGTAGTCTTCAAGAATGATGGCTGGCGACTCCTTCCACAGTGCCTGGACATGAGCGCGAAGCTCATCAAAGTCATGGCAGACCTTGACGCCGTGGCTGCCGCGACCTCTGACTGGCTTGCCTACAGTAGGAAAGCGCAAGTCGAGAGAGTTGAGGCGGGCGTCGAGGTCTTGGCCGTCGTCCTCGAGCAACCAGCCGCGAGGGAGTGTGAACTGGCCCGACTTGCGCAGCATGTCATTGACGTAGTGCTTGTCGTCATGCAGCTCCACCATGCATGGGGGATGTCCAACAACCTTGACTTTGTCCTGGTATGCTCCTACTCTTTCAGATGTTTGAAGCGGGTGCGACGCGAAGACGACGGTATTGGCGAAAAGGTGAGTGGCTCCCTTGTTCAGAGCAGCCAGAATACCTTCCTCGGAGTCTGGGAAGCTCCATCCGACATGCAGTCGAGGGCTGGGCGAGTCGATGGGTGTGATGATTTCGATGCCTGCTTGGCTGCTGAGGTTGAAGGCAATGTCGGCGCATCCGTCTTGGTAGCCTACAGCATGTTAGTGTAGCTTGACAAGTGTTACTAGGAGAGTGTCATACCTCCAGGCTTCATGGGCTTGCGAACTCCATTGATGATGGGAGACTCAATCGCTTGGTAGAGCAGAGCGACGCGTGCCGTGTGGACACTTCTGTTCTGTACTTGAGACATGATCTTGTTTCGTGAGACTACCTTTGCAAACGATAATGCCATGCGAGATACGTGAAAGATCTGAGAAGTATGAGAAGTTTATACTACCTGGTCGGCATCGGAGGGAGTCATGGCCGGTAAAGGCAGAGAGTCACCGGTGTGAAGTCCTGATGCCGTCCGGAGCTGCGCAGCCTTTGCCGGTTGACAGTGCGCCATCACCTACCTAGGCATAACCGGCATGTCTGATCATCTTGCGGCGACCGTGTTGGACATATCGTCTACAGTTCGGATTATCCGCTTTGTTGTAGACAGATTGAAATCGATGCAGGTCGTCTGGGAACTCGGCGAGGAAAGAGCGACCGACGAGACGGAACATCCGAGAGACGGTCATTTCCGTCATGACAGTTTGATGGTCCGTGCACAATCTTAACCTCACCTCTCGAAAACATCATCACAACAAGTCAACGACATCAATCATGAAGGAAGACCAAAGGAAATTATGATTTCGACTATATGACAAAGGAAATGTGTATAAGTATATGAGAAAAGAAGAAGAGAAAAGAAAAGAAAGAAAGAAAGAATTAATCAATCAAGATCAAGGAGCCTGCCTCGAACTTCCCGAAGACGAACTATCATCCGCCGTACTCAACTTTCTATAAGTCGATGTTGCCGATGCTTTAGGGTCCATGGGGTCCAACTCGTCATCTTCGTCTTCTTCCTCGATGACGAAGTCGGCGACGACATGGGTGCCTCTTCGCTCGAATTGATGTTCTTGCGGGTTCGGCGAGGGCATTGTTGTTGTGCCGAGAGCGACCTTTTCGGCGTCGTTGAGGATGGCGCCTTCGACGATTGTTGGACGTCTGGCGAGAGGGTCGATGTTGGCGCCGGGGATGATGGTTGGGCGTCTGGCCATGGAATCTCTGCCGACCACGGCGGTTTCCTCATCCTTGGCTTCGGCTGCTGCTGCTGATTCGGCCGTGCGGTCGAGGAAGAGGTTGCGAGGGAAGGGCTCCAGGGTAGGTTGCTTGGGCACCACGGGCTCCATGGCCCAGCGGGCAATGTTGCGACAGCAAGCTGCAGTGATGGTCTCGGTCATGAAAGAGAGAGCGAGAACGGTCAATGCGAGGGTAAAGTAACACACGATGGCCGTCGACAGAAGAGTGGCCCAGTATGGGATACCGCTCGATCCGATCAGCACAACCATGTACGCACCCAGAGTCCACCAGATGAAACCGTGGATGAGGTAGATGGTGAAGGCGTGAGGGAAGATGGGCTGCCAAATCTTCATCGACAAGAAAGCCTGGAACCAGGTGCTGGTCTCGACCAACAATTGCATTGCAATGGAGAAAGTGAGAGTGTTGAGACGAGGCTCAAAGTACAGCGGGTAGCCACCTCTGATGGTGTCACCAAGCTTCTGGCCAGTGTAGATGTCAGGATGGATGTTTCTCTCCGAAGACATGGTGGTGATATCAAGACGGTCCTCAAGCAGAGTCATGGCGGCACTGGCGAAAGCCAAGATCCACAAGCCAATACAGAAGACCCAGCAGAGAGCAGGACGAGCCTGAATTCTTGCGCTGAGCTTGTAGGTAACCTGCGCATCTGCCAGCATCAAACCAGCCCAGAAGCAGGATCCCCAACTCAAAGAGTACCAATGAGCGACAATACACCAAGCGTAGAAACAGAAACGCTTCCAGCCAGTCTTAATATCACGGATCATGACGACAGCCAAAAGGGTGACGAAACTGAACTGAAGCTGAACAGGAATACTCCACAAGACACCGACACAGTAGTGAGATACGACTTGAGGTGCGGCGTTGGGGATCAGGTACATCAGTTCCAGCATGGCGTTGAGGTAGTGGCCGAAGTTGTCGTAGTTGGAGATGAATGCCCACTCAGACCAGGTGATCGAGGGCAGGTACAACAACCATTGCATGAAGTTGAGCTCATAAAACAGGTATTCGATGGCGGCAACGATAACGCAGGGCAAGATCAGACGAGGTGCACGAAGAAGCATCTTCTCGGCAATCATACCCAAATCTCCGTCGCGGAGATATCTAGCTGCCAAGAAACGACAGGATGTGACGAAGAAGGGGCCGAGCTGTGATAGTGTTAGTGTGTTCTCAAGTGAGTGTGATCTTCCCGACTTACCCAGATAGGGTTGAGAATAGCAGGAGTAACAGTCCAGCGAGCCCAATATTCACTCCTGTAGTGCTGACCGTAGTTCAAACCACCGGCGTAGGGGTTGAAAGTCAACATGAAATGGATAACAGTAACACCGAGAGACGAGAAAGCGACGAGACCAGCGAGGTAGTTGATACGGGCTTCATGCTCCTTTGCCTTGGGCAAGGGCATATCAACGGCAGAGACGGGAACAGCCTCGGCAAGAGTGATACGACGATTGGTCTTGATCTGCGACTCGTGAGGAGGATCAACCATGTCGACTTCGTGCAACCCCTGGGTATTCCAGTCCTTGATTGAGACCGACCTACGCGATGGATGGGAGACACCGGATACATGGGAAACACCACCGATGCTAGCAAAATGATTTTCGCGGTATCTCTCGAGCACACTGGGCTGCCTGCCTCTGGCAATGGTGGAGCGACGGGCATCTGGAGACTGATGCGAGAGGTCGAGATCCTGGAGGGTATCGGGGTCGCGCATAACGACGCCAGCGAAGTTTGCATGGCTCTCTCTTCTTCCAGAGTGCACTTTGCCCTTCTCCGAGTCCTCAGAGTCGGTGTGCATCAGGTTTTCTTGCAGCTCGATGGGCTCAACGCGTTCGGCGTCGTGCATACCATGCTGAAGCACGTGTCCAATAGCCTTAACAGTGCTGCCTTGGCGACCCTTGATGCTCTGGAATGTGCTGTGGTTGCGAGGACGATGGCTGTCATCGGCAAAGGCGACACTGGCCTTTCTGGCCTTTCTTGCCATATCACTTCTTTCCGGAAGCATTTCAGGAAGCTTGCCGTGGTAAGCCATACTCTTTCTGCGCCAGTCGGTGGGCTGAGAGCTGGACATGCTTCTGGGAAGTTCGGTGGCAGTTGCGTAGGCATCTTCGTGTCTGTGTGCAAAGTCGTCTCCGGACTCCTTGTCGAAGGGGTTGAAAAACTTGACACTTCTTCTGCGCATATTGTCGGTAGCAGGCTGGTCCTTGTCGCCGACGGGTGTTGCAACATCGACGAAGCCGATACTTGACTTCTTCGTCTGTGGAGGTGCAGGGATCAAAGTCTTCTCATCCATGGAAACTCCCAATAGCTTCTGGACGAAAGGTGATGGCGAGCTGAGCTCAGGCTCGACATGAACCTTCTTGCCTCTGTTCTTCTTCAGCAACAACTTCCAAGGTGCTCTTCTGAAGAGAACGTTGATGAGCGTAAGACAACCGAAACCGAAGACTGCACCAGCGGTAGCACCGGCGGGAATACGCCAGCTCTTGCTTTGTGGAGGTGCCTTATAAGGGACCAGGGCAGCTTGCTGGTAAGGGCTCGATCCACGAAGAGTAATGTCATCGACTGAACACATGTCGGCCATGGTGCAGCGGGAATCAAAATCTTGCTGTTGGGCTTCGGTAGTCAGGGATGAGTTGAAGAAGGCACGA
This sequence comes from Aureobasidium leucospermi, assembly GCA_019775405.1. NCBI lineage: Eukaryota > Fungi > Ascomycota > Dothideomycetes > Dothideales > Saccotheciaceae > Aureobasidium > Aureobasidium leucospermi. The sequence continues at coordinate 37,265 of JACWFU010000010.1, forward strand.
ACCCAAGCGAGATCGGCCTGGTTGCGCTGATTGGGAGGACCGGCCATGTAGTACTTGTCGCCAATTGACCAATGCTTGAAGATCAAAGGCAAAGGCTCGCTCAAGTCAGTACGACTACGCTTCTCGGATCTGGTCTTGTTTCCACCGATGGTCCAGTTGACGTGCTTCAGAGTCCAGTCAATCTTGCTCTCCACAAATTCCCAAGGATCACCACCGGCGGTTGCATTCTTGTCGTTTGCGAAGTAGGTGTAGTTGAGCTGATATTCGTAGTCGGGGAACTCGCCGTCCTTGAGAGCCAGGAACTTGGCGTCTTCCGGATATTGCATGTTACACATATCGACTTCGATGAAGGATGTGCGGTTGTGGTAGAGCTGCATTGACATTGCGGAACCACTGAAGAGACGAAAAGGTTAGTCGACTGTCCACAAAAATCATCAACTCTCAATGAAACTCACCCAGTGTTCTTTCCCGGTCCACGCATTGAGGATCTGAAAGTACCGAAATGCATGTCCTGTCTCTTGGCCTCGATACCAGCACCTTGGACGTAGTGTTGTCCAGTGCCTTGATCAATCCAGAGCTGCATCACCTGCTCATTCAAATTCTCATCTGAGTAGTCGCCAATGATCGCATTGGCAGGAGTGGCTCCCTGTCGATACAGCGAGTTGTAACCATATTCTCTTCTGTGATGGAAATCTAGAGTCTCAAACTCTTCGGGTAGTGTGTTGGTCTCGTTGAAGTAGACGATCAGTGCTTCTGTCCATACTTGATCATTTGCCGCATCGACGAAACCGCAAGAGCAGTCAGAAACATCCAGTGCGGATGTCGTGGCCGCCAATATGGCGCTTGTTAGTGCAATCCCCCACTTCATGATTGCGAGTTAGGAGGGGAGAAACACAAAAGAGAAGAACAACAAGGGTAAAAGGTTAAGGAAAATGTATGAGAAGGAAGGCAAAACGACTGAGTAGTAATGATTATATCCAAACTGCACGTGCCCTCGTCACCCACTGCCGATGATGGAAGGTGTGTGGCAGGTATTGGATACGCAAAGAAGGAAGGAAGGTGATCAATGTATGATGCAAAGCAGTCTTCTACTGGACGATCTGGCCACGCATCCAGCAAAACACAGCCAAATCCAATCACTATGGTACTGCATCACCAGTGTCAACCGTCGTAGTCTACTATCGCACGATCTATCGCAAGACCCTAATGACCGGTGACAATTGCATATCATGGTATGGAAGGAGTGCGGGCACTATGGGCTGTTGAAAATGATCGGCATACCTTGTTTCAGTTGCTTATTTGGACCCATTCGGTACAGTCTTCTACGTGCGCATCCTTTCTTCTGCAGATCAATAGATCGGATGGAACGGAAATCGTGGAAAAGATAGACTCCAGGGTGATGATGCACGTGCATTGCGTGTATAACGATCGCGTGGAGCCTCAATTCAGAGTGTATATGGTGATTAAGGTAAGGATTATATTAGCCGTTTGGGCGCAACGGCGCTCTCGTTCCTCAGATCAGACGCCATCACCCACAGTTTTGTTACATGAATCGTGCTGACAGATGACATGCACAGAGAGGAAAGCCGTTGAAACTTGGAGCGTTGTGTGGTTTGAACTATTTGAGACTTGCAGAAACGGTCACCGACCGAAAATGCTTTTAACGTCATATTAACTATGTATTCTTGTTGGTAGGATTTTATCCTGAGAAGCTACTATCGATAATCCTACAGATCCTTTGATGCGACGCCATGTATGGTCTAGACCATGATAACAAAAGAAATTGTGAAGGGGAAAAACAGAAGAAAATTTGAAGAGAAGATAGAGAAGATAGGGGAAGATAGAAGGCAAAGAAACGTCTACTTTCTTGAAGTAGGGTTCCAAGATGAGTAACCGATAATCTCACGGAAGTGTCCATAGATACCTGTACAAATGATTAGCAAGAGATTCCAAAGGTCTTGATTCGAAAAGTGACTTACCCATTGTACCCTGGAGAATGAGGTAGGGGACGTAGATAGCAGAGAAGAGGATCATGTCGTAGAATGAAGTGAATTCTGAGCGCACAATCTCCGTGATCCATAGCGTCACAATCAAACTTCCGACTGTGAGGAAGAGGAACCATTCGGACAAGGCGTAGCGGAAGAAGATCAGTCTGGCCAGTTCGCCAGAGTTCTTGGGCCAGCCAGTGATGAGGAAACTGAACAGAAGGCAAGTGTGTCTGGTGATGAAATGTTAGCTGTGCTTGAAGAGACTGTTTTGGATCGCGACTTACTGGGTGACGAGGTAGTAACTCAGCTCACGGACGATAATAAGAGAAAGAAGACCATAGCGCTCACTCAAGCAGCGAGTACCGTTGGGAGGGTTGTCCCAAATCATGTGAGCGTGACGAATAGAAGCCTGAGTCCAACCCTGAGTCCATCGCATTCTTTGCTTCCAGAAAGCCATCCAGAATGTCGGTGCCATCTCGTAGGACTTGACGTTCATGTCGTGGACGGCTCTCTTGCCTTCACCGTAAGCTCTCAAGGCAGAATCGATATCTTCGCAAAGCATGTGACCGTGCATTTGGTGACCACGCAACAATTCGGCCTTCCAGTAACCGTTGGAACCACAGAAAAGACCGAAAGAGAATAGACGCGAACGACCAGGATGCGACACAGCGTAAATCTTGTCGAATTCAAGAGCAATCATGCGGGTGAAGAAAGTTTCCTTGGAGTTGTAGACGATACATCTACCCTGGACGATATCGACCGTGGGATCGGCAATGAAACGCTCAGCAGCCCAACGAGCATTGTAAGGGTGAGGGAAATGATCGCAATCGAAAACAGCGATAATCTCGGCGCCAGTGTCCAGAGTGAAGAAGAAGTTGAGGTTGTCGGCCTTGGATTTGGAGCCGACGACCTTGGTGACGCGAAGAAGACCACCGTGCTGCTTCTCCATCTCAATGAGTTCGGTCTCGAGAGGTTCGATGGGTTTGGGAGTGTTGTAGAGAAGGTTGATGCGGAGCTTTTCGCGAGGGTAGACAATCTCCTCAAGTGCGTAGTTTACTTGGTCCTTGACAATGTCCTGCTCGTTTGGCAAGTATGCGACAATAACAATGTCAAGGATGGGGAGAAGATCGTCGGGAGTGGGGAATTCTCCACAAGTGTTGACTCTGATGGCAGCCGCTCTCGCATCGCGAAGTGGTGAGATACCCAAGAAGGCTTCAATGACCGTACAGGCGGCGATGTAGAAGTTGATAACCATGAAGAAGTAGTAGAAGCCCTTGATGGTCCCTTCATCGCAAGAGACGTAGAAACATATCGATGCTACCCAGTAGCAGATTGTAAGGATGAAGGGCGTCCATTCGAAGACCCAGTTTGATGAGTACTTGACAGCAGTGTCAAGTTTGTTCATCAACTCTCGGAAGCCAGATTTGGCAGCTTTGCCACCCTTGAATTCTTCGGCCATGTTGGTGGTGTTGTTGATGGTCGAAGAGGTATGGAATTGGTGAAGGAAGAAGGGAAAGATTGCGGCAAAACTTCAGACTTTCCGCGAGTATTCAATTTATTCGAACATCATACTTGAGGAAGCTCATCATCATGAGCCTTCTGCATTCGGAAGCTTGCTGTATCTCTAGACTCATCGACCAGATTGGATCCATCGAAATGATCAACGTCCCGATTGACGAAAGTGTGTTTCTGGGTTGAAGCCTGCTTGACGTCGTGGCCATGGCGTCCATTGGTCTGGCCGTTTGGCAAGGGTCGTGCGATGGCATGAGGTCCCCAGGTCTACGGACGTAGGGGTTCGGTTGCTGCTTTCGGTCAGAGGGGGCTCCAAGCTGACGAGCTCGATTGACGCTACCAGTGTATGCCGCGGGGACAGGTTGACGCCAAAGAGTCGTGTAATGGAAAAGCAAAACGGCATGTCTTACTATGGGGAGAAGGAAAACAAAGCGGTTTCCGTTCTGGTGCAGAAAAGCGTGCAACCGGTAAGGCATCCGCAGATCCGACGTTGACCAGGTGAACTCAGGGTCGGCAAGGCTGTCGTTGTTTCAGAACGGCCATCGAGTAGGAAAGAATCCATCTGTATATGGAAAGTAGGTGTGGATGCTGTCCAAACGGTGCGGCTCACGACCGTTGAGATGGCTGGCAGTTAGTATCCTCGGCTCAGTTCGGGGAGGGTTGAGCGCACGTTGTATGTGGCATTTCCTGTCATGGACCAGGCAACCTCTATGAAGAATGAACGGCTGGAGGAAAAGGAACGACGGCGGATGTTCTGGACAAGAATTGGGTGATTGACGTCCATAGTCGCCGTTTTGGTTAGGATAATGACGAGGAAATAGTCAAGACAACGCATTGTCAGGATTGACTGATGATGAGCAAACAAGAAGGCAATCGTACTTGATCACTTAGACAAGACATCTCGGCCCATTCGTGCTCGAACTCACCTTATTTTCCCTCTCGTCGCCAAAGCAGTACGCTCGCAGCGGCGTAGTCAGAACACATCATGTCGGCCTACCAACCTCAGAATTACATGGCACAGCGACGAAAGTCGTCTGTCCTCAGCAATTCACAGGATCATCTTTGGGGATTACGAGCGATTCTCGCAGTGCAGAGTTTCGCATGGCTGTTCTTCAAAGTGTTCAATCCGACGCTGACAATCCCGGCACCGACGGCGACTGGTGAACACGTCCCAGCAGGATCACCTTCGGCAGTTCCTGGTGTTTTCGGTGGTCCTGGAATTGTCGCGCGCGATTTGTACGCACGCAATCTGAGTACGTCAATTTTCTTCTCCTTCCAAATCACAGAAAACGGTGGAATCAATGGGTTGCGGTAAGGCGCAGAGAAGCGACGGGAGGAAACTGCGGCAAAACATCGGTCGTTGCCTGCAGGAGCGTCATCCGCAACTTCCATCTTCAACTTCCGCCAAGCTTTGACATCTCATGCGATGCAACAGCCTCAAATTCATGAACACACGAGTTTCGAAATTGCAGACATGAGATGGCCAAGAGGGTGGAAGTGAAGATGGAGCAGATTTCAACAAGTCGTTTCTCTCACCCGCGTATCGCCCACCAATTTCTCCCAAAACACAGCGCAGATGTTTCTTGAAGCATGAGGAATATTCGATAGCTGTGCAGTGGTGGCTTGTCTCATATGCTTTGTGCTTCAAGAATCACTCGCTATGAACTTCCAAAATGATATGGTCTTCGTATACTGACTTTCAATTCCAGGCGATATCCCTTCCCTCCAAGAACGCACCCCTCACTATCAAATCCTCCTCCGCAAGATTCTTTCTCCCCTCCTCTGGGATGAATCCTTCATCTTCTGCTTCTTCATCCTGCTGTCTGCCCGTACCGTCAGTATCTCTTTCCTCCGCGAAGTCAACTCGGCCACCTATGCTCGCTCTTTGATCTCTCGCCCCATCCGCATGGGTCTTCCTCTGGCCGTCGGTCTTGCTATTTCCTGCGCTGTATTCAGCACAATCAACACCCAATACCTCGAGGACTTTGCCCGCTTGAACCAGAACCCATATCTAAGAGCCCCCGAACGTCCTGACGGCGCACTCGCCTCTTTCAACTCGATTTGGAATTTGCTGTGGGTGACTAGAGATTACTCGCTTCAAATGGGTAATTTGGCTTTCCCTTCTTGGACGCTTTGGGTGCCGTCGGCTATTTACCTTCAATCCTACACCGTGTACATTTTCATGGTTATCTTGCCGTTTTCTCGTCCGGCTTGGCATGTTAATGGGTTGATCATGTTTGCCTTTGGATCATGGTGGTTCAACTCTTGGGGTTGGTATTCGGCTACTGGTTTGTTCCTCGCTGATATCGCTATCAATCCTCCTCTCCGCACTGCTCTTTTCCGCGGCTGGAGCAATTCGAGCGGATCAGTTAGAATGCCTTATTGGGCTCTTGCTGCTGTGTTCGTCGCCGTGGGTACGGGATTGAAGTACATGTGGACTGCAGGTCTGGATCAAGATTTCTGGTCAGGAGAGGCGCATGCGCATCCCGCTCGTTACACTGGCGGATCAAGCTTTGGCTACTACGATGGCAACCAGCCTTATCCTCGCATGGACAACTGGCTTGTCATTGTTGGTCTGCTCGTTCTCGTCGAATTCAGCGAAGTCGCCAAAACCATCTTAAGCAGCAAGATTTTCAAACTCGTCGGAAGACGTTCGTTGAGTAAGTCCGACTTTTTTCTTTTCTTCCAAAACCTCCATATCTTTATTCTTTGAGGGATTGTTTTGCTGACTTGTTGGCTTAGGTTATTATCTCACTTCTACTCTTCTCATGTACACCGCCGGCGTCAAGATTTTCCTTTACTGCAACGTCAGTGCTGGATATTCCTCCGCATCGGCAAAAGCTGTTGCTTTCTTTGTCGTTTTGCCATGTTCCATTCTGGCTGGTGAGATCTTCCACTGGGCTATTGATAAGCCTGCTGTTTGGGCTGGACATGCAGTCTTCAGATGGACCAGAGATATGTAAATCAGTCTTTCGCATCATCTGCTCTTACTCTGGACGTATGGAAGAAAGCGAACCAAACAAATTCTTTTCCTTTGTTTTACATTCATATAGCTTACTCCTTTTTCCTTTTTCCTTTCTTTTTTTCATTATTCTTTTCAATGCCATAGAGCACAAATATTGAAACATCTATTCATCTTGCCTGTCTCTGTTTCGACAACAATCAACGGATCAATTTCTCCCCTTTGACAACAATAGGAATCACACCACCAGTAGGCAGCGCAAACCTCCTATGCCCCACCGCCCCAAGCACCGCAGCAATCGTCCCCGAATGCGCCGTGAAACTGATAAACTCATGCTCATCCTCAGCAAACACCTGCTCCAGCAACACATGTTCGCGCAAAATATGTTCCACGGGCGTTTCGCGGCGATCGGGCGTCCACGAAACATCAGTCTCTGGAAGCCCCTTCTCCAACACATACATGGGGAAATCTTTCCTGATGATCGAGGAAGCACCTCTACGGTCACAGGTGTGCACGCCGTTGGTCTCCCTCAACAATTCCTTGACCGTGGGCACAAATTTTCTGTCTGCGGGCAAGTCCAAAGAAGAAAAGGATAAGTTTGCGGTTTGCAAGCAGCGGTAGAAGGGGGAAGTGTAGTAAGTTTCCGGGGCGGGAACTTTTGCGTCTGCGAGGGCGGTGCGCCAGAATGTGTTTACATCGCGAGCTTGTTGTTCGCCTATTTCGGTTAGATGGGCATCGGCCCAGTGGGCGTGTTCGTCGCCTTCTTGACGGGCCCAGTAGTCCTGTTTTGTGATACCATATCAGCATTACTCCTGTACCCCTCATTACCGAAAGAGAAAAGTGAAGAGAGGAGGGGATAAGCAAGGCAAGGTTGAAATGAGTAGGTACTCACATCCCAGAGTTTGGTGCCATATCTGGATTCAGCGACGTTATGGTAACCCTGGCCATGTCTGCCGAGATAGAGGACTTTGTACTCGGTGCCTTCTTCTGCATTCCCATTCAAAGTTTTGACATAATGCTCGAATCTTTGCCATGGAGTTTTGCTCTCCACATCTTCCAGTGTTTCATCAGAAGGGTAGGCGCGAGGTATGAGACCAAAGTTTTCCTTCGCCTTTGAGTGCCAATGATCAGTCATCGCTCAAAAGATACAAAGGAAGAGAATCGGAAGGGGTGAGGAAGGCGTACATAATCGAAACTATCAGCATCAGTATCAGGAAGCCCTTGCTTGAAAATCTCAGGCAAGATACTGAATTGATATCTCGCGTTTGGTGGAGGAAGAGTGATTGTTGCCATGTTTGTTGATGTTATATGCAGGTACGTCACAATTCCTACAACAAAGAGCAGAAAGCTTCGAACGATCAGTGTGTGGTCTGGCGAAGATGATGAAAGGTAGGGAGGACGACAGGAGAACAAGGATATAGAGTCGTTCGTCGGAGATTATTGCGTTGTTGGACGGAAGAACTGTGAGGTTCCGGCAAGCCACTTTGCATGTCGTGGTTGTTCCGTTCCGACGCCGCAAACGTGGAGGATCGAGTGGAGGAGAAATACTCACATGAATAGAGGACGGAATCTGAGCTGGACCTGAGCGACTCGGAGATTTAGATCAAGATGTTGGAGGTGAAGCAAATTCATAGAGGGGATTGAAAATCGATGTTGCGCAGGTCGATATTGTTCTTTTTTCGAATAGGGAGAGAATTTGGAGAAGCGCACAGCGTCATGCTGCTGCGGTCTAATCACCATCAACATCACGAATCAAGCATGCGAATCACATAAAAAATGAACAAATCAGGCCAGGATCAGGATATGTAAACATTTCAATTCTTCTTTCTTTGCATATGGGCGACACAAAAAGACACTTTTCAGAGTATATCATTCAGGCCCCAGATGTTGTACTCGTATCGTCACGTCTTCTTCATTTAAACGACGCCCTGAACGCCATGCCATGCCGTGGTCAAAAAGGCCCTTGTTTTTCTTTTCTCCTAAAGACATTACAACCTCAACTCACGCTCAACCTCGAACTTGAAGTCAAAGTAGGGCTGGTCGAAGTGGTGGACACGGACGTAACCATCCTCACCACCGGATGCGTAGACGGTGCCGAGGGGAGAGACGGCGACGTAGTTGAGAGGACCGAAGTGACCTCTGACACGGCCAATCTCCTCTTCGAAGATCTTGTGGTAGAAGCGGGCTTCGAACTTTCCTTGACGGGCGCTGGTTGTGGTGACATCCATGGCGGCTTGACCACCTCCGACGATAACGTAGTCCTTGACGGGTGTGATGGCGGCAGAGTTGAGGGGGGTATCGGCGACGTATGTCTTCATGACCTCGAGTGTCTTGGCGTCCATGAGCTGTGAGGGTGTGTGTTAGTTGACTGCTTGGATGATGGAAGGGTAGAAGGTGGAGGTGTTCCATACCTTTGCGGTCTTGTCCTTGGAGGCGGTGACAAAGTAGGTGCGGTCGGCAGACCATTGCAAGTCGGTGACCATCATGCCATCCTCGTGGGGGTAAGCGCGCTCATACTCCTCGCCAGTCTTTGCGTCCCACTGGGTGACGGAACCGTCCTCGTGTCCAGAGATGATGTACTTGGAGCAGGCAGAGAAACCAGCAACCGTGACCTTGGGAATGTCGTCGACAACAATGCGCAAGACGTGCTCGCTGCTCTGCTCGGCCTCGGGGTCCTGGTTGATGTCGTAGACGATGATTGTGCTGAGCTGGCCCTGACGCTTCTCCGTGACACCCAGCAGCTGAGTGCCGTCCTCGTTGAACTCGACGCGCTTGATGGCGGTTCCGAACTCCCAAGTCTTCAACAGCTTGCCGGTCTTGACCTCCCACAGTCTGATGGTGTTGTCGGCGCCGCCGGTTGCGAGCAGGACGGTGCGAGGGTCGACGTCGATTGTCCAGAGGGCACCCTGGTGGCCCTTGTAAACACCGAAGCGCTCACCGTTGTGTGACCACCATGCGCATGCGTTGTGATCCTTGGAGACGGAGAAGATGAAGTCGCCCTCCTTGCTGAACCTGCGCTGCCTGTTAGTCGCCGTGTCCTTTCCGTCTCTTTTGAAAATCCAGTAGATGGGCGCACGCACTTGACCTGGGTCAGAGCTCTCTCCTACGATGGGTGTCAGTTTGGGATGTGAAGAAGATGGCGCGCATTTCAACGTACGTGACCGGAAAGCAGAATAGGTCTCATGTTGGCGGTGTTATTAGTGAATGTCGCTGTCGCTCCAGCTGCGCTTGTATGAAAATGTGCGTCGCCCGCTCAGAGTCGCCTGGTCCGTGCGCCATTGACTGCCTCGATTTGCTGGGCGTCGTAATTTATTCTGCTTTCCCCTCGCTAGCCTGAATGTGAGTCGCACTTTCCCGATTAAGCTGCCCGAGCACCTCCGCATTCCCAAAGCCCGTCTACTTTTTCGACAGTCTGACTCACTGGACGATATCCCGCTTCCAAACAGCAAAAAGGTAGACCAATGGACAAAAATGCATGCAGAGGTGCTTGCCATTGTTTGAGAATGCCAGGGAGAGGTCAAGGAAGTCATGTAGAAGCAGACGGACGTCTTCTGCGTCGGAGCATGCCTCACAGCCTCGAGCTCTCCCCAGACTCTTAGGACACACAGTCCACCAAATTCTCCTCTCAGTATGTAATTGAAACCAAACTGCCGCACCTGCCCCACGCCAGGCCTCCCTTGTTCCATCCTCTCTTCTGTGCTCGTATATCGATATATCCAGTCCTTGCTCGAATCCTATACCCTTCTCAAAACAGAAGGTGGATTGCAATCCGAATGCACGGCCAATTGATCAGCGGTCGGCGTATCGCCTTGCGGGGCCAAAATCTGCGTTTCCTTTCTGTGACTCGTCCATCCTCTTCTGCCTTTCTTTCCTCCAACATCCAACGCGCTGCATTCAGCACCACACTCCGCCAGATGACGGCCCAAAAGATTGATGGCACTGCCATCGCAAAGTCGATTCGCGAACGCATCAACCAGGAGATCACCGAAAAGCAGGCCGCCAACCCTCGCTACAAGCCTTCGCTCAAGATTGTCCAGGTCGGCGAGCGCTCAGACTCTTCCACCTATGTGCGCATGAAGCTCAAGGCCGCCACCGAGGCCAACATTGAGTGCGACCTGGAGAAATACCCCGAGGACATTAGCGAGTCGGAGCTGCTCTACCACATTGAGCGCTTCAACAACGACAGCTCCATCCACGGCATCCTCGTCCAATTGCCCGTCCCCAAGCACATCTCCGAGCACGCAGTCACCTCTGCTGTTGCCGACGAGAAGGATGTCGACGGCTTCGGTGTAGCAAACATTGGCGAGCTGGCCAAGCGTGGTGGAAAGCCCCTCTTCACACCTTGCACACCCAAGGGAGTCATGGTCCTGCTCAAGGAGAGCGGCGTCGAGATCAAAGGCAAGAACGCCGTCGTCATCGGACGCAGCGACATCGTCGGTAGCCCCGTCAGCTACCTGCTCAAGAACGCCGATGCCACCGTCACAGTCTGCCACAGCAAGACCAAGGACCTGCCCGGCTACGTCAAGAACGCCGACATTGTTGTCGCTGCCATTGGCGCCCCAGGCTTTGTCAAGGGCGAGTGGCTCAAGGAGGGTGCCGTTGTCATTGATGTCGGCACCAACTACATCCCCGACGAGAGCAAGAAGTCAGGGCAGCGTCTTGTCGGTGACGTCGACTACGAGTCTGCCGTTGAAGTCGCATCTCACATCACTCCCGTGCCCGGCGGTGTTGGCCCCATGACAGTGGCCATGCTCCTCCGCAACGTTGTCGACTCTGCCGACAGCTACTTCGACCGCCAAAAGTCGCGCAAGATCACACCCCTGCACCTCAAGCTCGAGCAGCCCGTTCCCGCCGACTGGGAAGTCTCCCGCAAGCAGCACCCCAAGCTGATCACCAAGCTCGCCGCCGAAATTGGTCTCTCTGCCCACGAACTCGAGCCCCACGGCGCATACAAGGCCAAGGTCGGTCTTGAAGTGCTCAAGCGTCTGGAACACCGCCAGAACGGTCGCTACGTCCTGGTCGCCGGTATCACCCCTACCCCTCTCGGTGAGGGCAAGTCCACAACCACAATCGGTCTCGTCCAGGCTCTCGCCGGTCAGCTCGGCCGCATCGCCTTTGCCAACGTGCGCCAGCCCAGTCAGGGCCCTACTTTCGGTATCAAGGGTGGTGCTGCAGGTGGTGGCTACAGTCAGGTCATTCCCATGGACGAGTTCAACCTGCACTTGACTGGCGACATCCACGCCATCACTGCCGCCAACAACCTGCTCGCCGCCGCCATCGAGACTCGCATCTTCCACGAGAACACTCAAAAGAACGGCCCTCTCTACAAGCGTCTCGTGCCTACCCAGAAGGGCAAGCGCGAGTTCAAGCCCATCATGTTCCGCCGTCTCAAGAAGCTCGGCATTGAGAAGACCAACCCTGACGACTTGACCGAGGACGAGATCGCTCGCTTTGCTCGTCTCGACATTGATCCCGACACCATCACCTGGCGCCGTGTACTCGACGTCAACGACAGACACTTGCGTGGAATCACTGTTGGACAGGCTCCTACCGAGAAGGGCCAGACCCGCCAGACTGGCTTCGATATCTCAGTCGCCAGTGAGTGTATGGCCGTCTTGGCTCTTAGCAACTCTCTCTCCGACATGCGTGAGAGACTTGGTCGCATGGTTGTTGCCAGCTCTCGCGCTGGTGATCCCGTCACTTGCGACGACATTGGTGTTGGTGGTGCCTTGACTGCCCTCATGAGAGATGCCATCAAGCCCAACCTGATGCAAACTCTCGAGGGAACTCCCGTCTTTGTTCACGCCGGTCCTTTCGCCAACATCTCGATTGGTGCTTCGTCGGTTCTTGCCGACAAGCTCGCTCTCAAGCTGGCTGGTACTGAGCCTGGTGAGGACTACAACTCAAGAACCGGTTTCGTTGTTACCGAGGCTGGCTTCGACTTCACCATGGGTGGTGAGCGTTTCATGAACATCAAGTGCCGCTCTTCTGGCCTCAAGCCTGATGTTGCTGTCATTGTTGCCACCGTTCGTGCCCTCAAGACCCACGGCGGTGGTCCCCCAATTACTCCCGGTGCCCAGCTCCACGAAGTCTACCGCACCGAGAACATCGACATCCTCCGCAAAGGTTGTGTCAACCTCAAGAAGCACATTGAGAACGCCCGCCAATACGGCGTCAAGGTCGTTGTTGCCATCAACAAGTTCGAGACCGATACCCAAAAGGAAGTCGACGTCATTCGTGAGGAGGCTCTCGCTGCTGGTGCCGAAGATGCCATTCCCGCTAACCACTGGGCTGAGGGTGGTAGGGGTGCTGTCGATCTTGCTCAGGGTGTCATTGCCGCCTGTGAGAAGGCCGAACCCAACGACTTCAAGCTTCTCTACGGTCTCGAGGACTCTGTTCAGGAGCGTATCGAGAAGATCGCCAAGAACATGTACGGCGCTTCCGGTGTTGAGTTCAGCGAGACTGCTCAAAAGAAGGTTGATGCCTACACCCGCCAGGGCTTCGGCAACCTTCCCATCTGTATCGCAAAGACACAATACTCGCTTTCTCACGACCCCGACCTCAAGGGTGCTCCTTCAGGCTTTGTCGTTCCTATCAGAGATGTCCGCATGGCTGCTGGTGCTGGCTACCTGTAAGTACTTGATTAAACCCCTTTCTTGTCATTCATACTAATGATCCTCTCAGTTACGCCCTCGCTGCCGACATCCAGACCATCCCCGGTCTTCCCACCGCTCCCGGCTACCTCAACGTCGATGTCGACGCCGAGACTGGTGAGATCGATGGACTCTTCTAGACTCGTCTCTCTCAACAACGAGCGATCTAACTGCATGTATGATTTTGGCGGCGGGCTCTTCAACATAAAATGACTTCAACAGCGTCGGTGTTCCGGGATACTTTTAACAATTTTCATAAGGGGGAATCAAATGTTTGCATGACACGAATGAAACGGTGATGGATATTCACGTCAACTTAACTTTGACGTTTGGCGGGATGAGGGATAGAAGTTCTAAATACGATTGAGAAGTGTTTAGCTGTATAGGTTGTATACGATCGATCTTTCACATTCTCAAGTCTACCATCGCTTGCCATCTCAACTTACTGTTCTAGATACTCGCAGGATCGCAGCCAAGTCCCTTGGCGCTGAGAGGTTTGATGTGCTCGCCGAGCATTTACTCGTACTCACTCCTCTGGCCAACGCATCGACAAAGCGTTGGAATCCTCTTGCCTTGCATGACAGCTGATCGATCTTACAAATCATACAGCAGCACTCACGAGCAGCATGATGGACGGAATCTTTCCACAAGCAATGATCATGTCAGCTTGGTGTCCGCGGCGCCCGAATCTCTAAGAGTAATTTACTCCTGCACCACGACACCACTGGCGCCAAAGGTTCTGCTATAAGTTGATCTTCTTCTGCCACTTCTTCAAGTCATCCTCTAGCAGTCAGACGAGCTTGATACTCACTTTTCACCGCTTCCGACACTTGACCTTTTTTTCTCCACCGGTTTCTGATCTTTCACTACTCGTGTAGTTCAGGTTTCACAAGTCCCATCATGATTGTCGCAATAGCCGGGTCTGGCGATATGGCCAGATATGCCAGCGAAGAGCTCACTCGAGATGGCCACGATGTCGTCATCCTATCGCGCAGCAACAGCAGCCACAAACCTCACTTCAACCTCCCCGGCATCCAACAAGTCAAGACAGACTACACGACCCCATCCCTCTTGCAAATCCTAAACGACACCAAAGCACGAGTTCTCATCAGCTTCATTACCGATTACACTGCCTCCTTCATCACGGTCCATGAGAATATCATCTCTGCTTGTCTGTGCAGTGACCACTGTAAACGCTCCATCCCTTCCGAATACGCCGGCAATATCGCAGAGTTTCCTGAAAGTCCATCTTTCTACTATCGCACCAGACAGCCTATCCGCCAGATCCTACGTCGGCAAGATCAATTGGAATGGACGCTCGTGTGCTGCGGCTGGCTCATGGACTACATCCTGCCTTCCAAAAACCGCCATCTCAAAGACGCTGGCCCGGGCTTTCCTGTCGATCTCGCGAACCAAAATATCATTATCCCCGGCACAGGCGACGATGAAATCTCCTTTCTGGCAGCCAGGGATTTGGCAAGGGCGTTGAGTGTTTTGGTTTCTTCCCCGCTGGCTTGGGGTGAATATATTTATATCTGTGGGGAGACGGGGACGTTTAATGAGCTTGTGGAGATGGTGTTGGGGTTTTATCCTCACCTGCAACGCGATGAGATCACTTACAAGTCAGTCGAAGAATTGGAGATGATATTGCAATCTTCACAACACGAAGAAGAGAAGATTTTGGCGGAGTATCAGTTGAGTAATGTGGGGTTGTCTCTATTGCTTCCGGAGGAAAAAGTGCAGGCGGATAGATGGAGGTATTTTGGTGGTGTGAAGTTTCGTGGGATTGCAGAGTTGCTAGAGCAAGCTAGGGATAATCCGAATGTTGTTGTGTAAAAAGGAAGGAAGGAAGGCAGGAAGGGAAAAAGCTGATTTTTTCTTTTTCTTTTTCGTTTTTTGAATGCTTTGAGAGGTTCTGGCTAGTACTGTGGCTTATTTCTCGGATGCAAATACACGCGCATCTTTCTCGTCATCATGTACTCCATGTTCTTCTTTCCCGGCTGCAGACTCCTCCTTGTCTTGTCTCTTTGACAATCTGGCCAGATCCTTTACCCAAGATAAAAGACGTCTGCGTTCTTCAATGATGGGATAAACAGTCACACTTGCGAACGAAAAGATGGCCCAAAGCAAACTCACCACAACCCAGCCTGTAAAGAATGATTTGGAGAATTGGTATGCTGTGCCGTATAAACTGTACTTCTGGTCAGCGATCTCCTAACTCTATCCCAATTTAGGTGGATTTGTGGTTTGAAGCGTACCTCAAGGGCCATATTATGAACAAAGCGAGGAAGAGGAATATAGTTATGCCTCTAGCAATGTGCGCTGCTTTTCTCAAGCGCTCGGGGTTATATGAGGGATCGGCGTAAGCGACGTCTTTTTCTTTGCCTGTTTCGTCTGTGAGGCGGATGGCGCCGAGGGTATCCCATGTATACTTTGCATTGTGGAAGATTGAGATGACGAATGTGACGACGGCTGCGGCACCGATACCAGCGATACAACCATAAAGGCAAGGGTCTATTTGACCCACTGAGGCGATGGTCAAGGTGCCGGAGGAGCGTTTTGCAAGAGTCAACTATTGATCATCAGCGACTTGATCGACATCGTTCGGAAAACAAGATACAATACCCAAATTATGACTGCAGAGAAAAAACCAGTCCAGATAGATGCGGTGGCTGCCAAGGCACCTTGTCTGGTGGAGAAGAAAGTGGCGATCAATGCGGGCAAGGCAGAGCCGGTGAATATACCAGTCATGTTGTAAATGAAGCCTAGATCAATCTTGACTCCGTGAAACATACTGCCAAACGCAGGCATGAAGATGGCGAAGCCGACGACACAATAATGTCCAGCTTGGAGAATCTGTGCATCTGTTGCTTTAGGTTTGATATCTTGAAAACCGTGATTAGCGGAGTGGCCACAGATTGAAGGAGGTCAAAACTTACAAGTCTTGTAGATATCGTAAGAAAGCACAGTAGAGACACCAATCAACTGACTCGAGATTGCGCTGGTGCAACTCATGAACATGAGCACAAGTACTGCACCCGCTCCACCTTTACCTGCAATCGTCTGAGCTACATATGGTAAGGTTAATCCAGCGCTGACTTCAGCAGCACTCATCCTATTCGGAAAAGTTGGAAAGGCGGGCGTGTTCTCCAAAGCCACTGCAGCTATGCCCATTGTTGTGGCAAGGGTGAAAGGCATTGCGTACCACGACAAACCTCCTAGTACGTATCCAGGCACAGCAGACGCAGGATCTGCGGCTATGCCTTTCTGATGGAAAGAGTTGTCGAGAAACACAACACCAGTATACTCGAGAATACTGAGGATGGCAAATTTTAAAGCACCCAGAGAGCGGACGGTTAGGTAGCTGCCATCCTTTGTGGGTGCAGAGTAGTCATTACGTGCTGCAGCTTCATGTAGCAACTCCCACATCTTCGCTGGTGAGCCGATTTGATCGCCTGTAGCATAGACCTTGAACCAGAAGACGAAGATGATGATCAAGATGATGGCGGTGTGTACCTGCAAAACCATGTCGGTATTGGAGAGCAAATAAAAGAGATGTCAGAGCACTCACGTAGTCAGTCAAGATAGTGGCGCGAAGACCGCCGCGTAGAGTATAGGCAGTGACGCTCATCGGAAGTAGCCATAGGCTGGCATAGACACTCATACCGGTCAACGAGTTGATCGCAGCTGCACCACCAATCAAGATTGACGAGACAACCAGAATGTTCGAAGCCAAGCTGAAGAACATAAACGAAAGATGTGCAATAGTACCATATCGAACACGGATGATCTCGAGGAAAGTTCGAGCATTCGGTGCTTTACGTTTGGATTCCTCATCAACGTCAGTACTCTGCAGAACTCAAATGTACAGTTGCCTTACAATAGCAAGATTGCTGAAGATCATGATTTGAGTACTGTTGCATGCGGCATAGAAGAACGAGCCAGCGATACCATATTCATAGGCAACCGTGACCGATGAGAGCAGTGTCGTACTCCAAGTCCAAGAGGAGGTCACTCCAGCTGCGGTCAGACCAGTTCCGAGGGACCGCTTAGCAACCGTAAACTCTTCCGCGTTCTCCACGTTTCCGCGTTTCTTCATGATCGCCGTCACCGCAATCATGGCCAAAGCAAACAATGCTCCGAGACCGATGACAACGCCATAGCCAGCACCCTATACGGAAAACTTATTAGCAGTGGATCAAATCAGAGTAAAGGCTTGGATTCATGCCTGTGATAAAGGAACTGTCGCTTGTGTCTCAGACATCGTGAGTTCGTATAATGCGCAGCAAAAGTGGTCTGGATACGAGAGATGGTCCAGAACGCAAGCCGAGGTTTGGGAGAGCAAGTCTTATAGACAAGCACCAAGCCTCTGCAGATATGAAAGACCACCTACCTGGTGAGCGGTGCCTTATCAAGAATGATGCTGTGGTGATTGGACACACATCTCATTTTGCAAAGTCAAAGTTGCCCACGCCAGCACGCAATAAAGCCATAACTTGCGAGTGTTACGCCAGCGACTCATTGAACAGACCGCATAGTCAGGAAAGTACGCAAAGATTGGTGCAATAGCCTCAGGACGTGTACTGCCATTGGGGCAATTTCATGTGATTCAGAGTTGGTCACAGTCGACTGCTTCAAACTGATGGAAATTTCGAAGAGTTCCTCGTCCCCGGTGTGTTGCTTGTCGGACCGCTGGTTTGGGACCTTTCTCAGGGCTGAGCTTGATGTTACAACAATGCAATATCTGCATATGGTGTATTGCACCATACGTTATCTGATGGCGAATTGATGAGAATCTACTTTCGAAGAAGAGCACGACTTTGCGACGCCGGACCTTGTCGACGTATCGGAGTAGACAGCAATTCAAAACGCACGTCGCGAGTATTTGGTTGGTTCGCACGAGTGGAAATGGATGTTGTGAGAGAAGTGAGTTGCGATGGTGTGGTATGGGGTAATCTCAAGCTCTGATCACATCATCTTAATCCCGGGAAGCTACCAACCACTCATCACCCCACCTTCCAGAACGAAACACATAAATCTTTCTCGAACGTGTTCAGAAACTGGACAGTCTTCAACAAAACTCTTCAATTTCCAGAATCCCATGGCGCCTTCAATCATCGACGACTATTCTGCTGGTGCTAACAAAGCATCGCACAAAAATCCATCATTTGAATCCTCAGACCCAGCTATATACGAAGAGTATCACGGAAGATTCTCTTCGGAATCCATTCCCTCCAGCACCTCGGCCTGGCTCCAACGTGCTCGGGATGTCGCCTCTATTCTAGCCACAGACGCAGCAGCTCGCGACATAGACAATAAATCCCCCTTTGCTGAGATATCCCTCCTCAAGTCTTCAGGTCTGCTCAAAGTGCTAGGCCCAACAGAATATGGCGGCGGCGGCCAGGAGTGGGAGATTGGTTACAAAGTCATTCGCGAAGTAGCCAAGGGCGACGGATCTATCGGAATGCTGCTGGGATACCATCTACTCTGGTCCAAGACGGCGGATATCGTGGGAACAGACGAGCAGAAAGAGCGCTTCCAGAAGTTGATCATTGAGAACAACTATTTCGTCGGAGGTAGGTTCATCAATACAAACTGTGAGAACGAACAGGTTCTGACGGGATATGAATAGGAGCTGTTAACCCTCGCGACAACGACCTTGCCATCTCCGATCACGGCGATCACCTCGTCTTCAACGGATCCAAACACTTCAATACCGGTGGTGTAATCTCAGATCTTACAGTCCTCGAAGGTGTGCTATCTGGGACTTCCAATCATATTTTCGCCATCGTACCAACTTCACAACCTGGCTTCGAATTCGCTCACAATTGGAACAACATTGGTCTCCGCCTGACAGAATCCGGCAGCGTGAAGATCAATGATATCAAAGTGCCTTGGAGTGATGCCCTAGGTTGGGACGCCACAAGCAAAAAACCACTAGATTCTGTGCTCTCGATCCCATTTGCAACACTCCTCCTTCCCACCATCCAATTGGTATTCGCAAACTTCTACCTGGGCATCGCCCAAGGAAGTCTCGAGTTTGCAAGAGGCTACACCACCACCTCAACACGTGCGTGGCCATTCGGCGGCGACAACAAAGACTCTGCGACCGAAGAATTCTACATCCTCGAGCGGTATGGAAATTTCCATGCTCATTTGCTCGCAGCAGAAGCTTTGACCGACCGAGCAGGCAAGGAAATCAGCGACGTTTTTCTTACTCATGGTGGCAAGCGAGACGTGTCTGCACGCCAAAGAGGGGAAGTGGCAGAGTGGGTCGCGAGCGTCAAAGTGGTGACAACAGATACAAGCTTGCGAGTCACTGCAGGTGTGTTTGAGATTACGGGAAGTAGGGCGACTGGCAAGAAAGTTGGTCTCGACCGATTCTGGAGGGATGTTCGAACACATACGCTTCATGATCCTGTTGCGTACAAGAACAGAGAATTGGGGAGATACTTCTTGTTGGATGAAGTTCCAGAACCGACTTGGTATACCTAGTTTCGATAACGTGTATAATAGTGTTTTCGTTAAAGTATCGTCTGACTACACACAACCGAAACTGATCGTGCAGGAAAAAAATAATGCGGCTCCTTTCCTGATAGGCTACAGATGTGCTGCTGCCTTGCAATTTGGATGTGACTCACCAGATCTGTGGTTCGTATCAAATGCGGGATCTGCAAGATTTGGGCCGAGCTAGGAAGTTATATAACCAACACCCACCGATAACACCTTCCGTACTCCATCACTTTATCCCAACACTTACCAAGCAGCATACAACACTTTTGGATTGTCAGACAGAGAACTACAACCATGCCCATCGTCAATGCCAAAACCGTCGATCCGGCCAAATCTCGTTGGCAACAGGTCAAGGATGCGACCAGTAAAGCGCCCTCCCTACAACGACGAGGGAATGGAACAGAAAACTGGGTCGGCCTTCGCAAAGAAAACGCCAGAGGGCAATATGACTTTCACATTCTGGTCAAGGCAAGAACACATCAACCATTTACTCTCGTCTCACTTGAACGGCAACTCGTGCATGGTCTCTTGAGACAACGTTTCGAGCATCCCGACATTGCCTGCGAAGCATTCTGGGACGATGAGTTTGGACCCCTGATTCGATATACCACCCCATCCGACGACCTCGAAGCAGGCATCTGGGCTCAAGGAAGCGTGCAAATCCATGCGACTCCTCAGAATGGTTTCGAACTTAGACGGGAAATAGCTGCTGGAAGGGAAGCGCAGAATAAATCTTCAAAGTCCTTCACAGTTCATGCTTTGGCGGATGTAACGAATCACGACACGGTCATGAACGAAGGCTCTGATGTGGAATTCCTGGTTCACTTCAACCACATCTACTGGGATGGTATCAGTGCTCGACTCTTCGTTGGCGATCTACTTCGCAGTCTTGGACAAAATCTGGAAGCTGCAAGGTACGATTGGGGACAGGAAATCAAGAATCTAAGCGTGCCGCTTCTCGATGCGCTGAAGATCGACATCAAGACTTTGAGCAAAGACTACGACGACAGCCTAGAGAAGTTTGTGGCGAGTATGTTCAGATTCGATGTACGTGTTATATTCCTTGCACGGTTCTTATTTATTTTTCTCAGTATGGACTGAATTAGAGCTAACCCGTCACACTTTCTCAGTCAAGTCATTCCGTTCAAATCAGTATCGATCCTGGATTGCCAGACCTCGCTGTGCTAAAGTTGACTCCCAACGAGTGCCAGAAAATCATCCATGGAGTAAAGCGTCGCCTGGGCACAGGATACACAATCACCCATCTAGCCCAGGCAGCTACACTTCTAACTTTGCTGAAAACCAATCCACTTTCGCAAGAAGCCCTTCTGAAGAAATCAGTCATCATGCCGCTCCCTGTCAATGGTCGACGATACCTTCGAGAAGAATTCGCACACTGTCAATATGGCAGCTGTCAAGCTTGCGCGGTCGTGGAGTTTGATAACCTCGAGCAATTTGCTGTGGATTTTGAGGACAAGGTTGCTGTGGCCGATGCGCTGATCAGGGCTATGGAAGTCACCAAGAAATCTTACGATTATTGGTTGAGTAAACCATTTCTCTTGCCACTTGGTCTTGCTAAAGATAATTTTCTCTCGTCACTTTTGGAGTCGTGAGTAGAGGTACTCTTTGTTATGGTGAAGAAAGTAGAAGCTGACTTGGGGATCCTAGGTCTGAAAGTCAGCCCGATGGTAAAACTGTGCCGGTGAGTCTTTTCTGCGATCATTATATCTCATGATGAATCACTGACATATCTTCTTTACAAGATCATTGCAAGCGACGGTCTGAACGATCAGTATATTCCAAAGACTGTATCTTCTCAGGATGAATCCTTAGTCCTATCCGTCGAGGACATCATTTGCCTGACAGATTCTTATACTCCTGGATTGTAAGTTCCATCAAGTCCACTCCTTGCGAGAAATCTGCAGTCACAACGTTGAGCATACTGACGATCATAGTGGGTTGCGCATGGAAGCTTGGAATGGAGCGACGACTATATCACTGGGCTACTGCGATGGAAGTTATACGTCAAAAGAAGCGCATACATTCTTGCAGAACATCAGGGGATTCATGATGGTACTGGCCGGGTGAGCATGCAGTGTCAAGCATTGCAGTTGTTGGACCCGGAGTCTGAAGAAACCCAGAGTAGCCTCCTAATCGTTCCAAGGGTCTTATTGTCTTCGAAGAGCCTCCTGTGATGTGACAACACAAAGTTGTAAACACCTCACGACCTGATGAAACCAGTATATCCCTGTTGAGCAGTCTCCTTGATGATGCGATGATATTTGTCCGTGCCACCCATGTATATCAAGGGTTCTCGAGGCTTTCCTGGGATATTGTCGCCCATATACCACTGCTTTTGGTCAGGTGTGATTTCTTGGGGCAGAAGAGCGGGCAAACTTACCGATTTTGTCCTGGGTAGCAATGTCGCATTTGCATATGTCCAGACATCGGCTGCCCATTTATCTTCAACCTCCTCTACTGTTTCAATCTTCGTGTTTCCTTCTTGCTTCATATCGTTCATCATCTGGACAACCCAATCTCCTTGAATCTCAGCACAGGTGGGTCCATTGCAGAGAGCAGTCGGCGCTTGAGGTCCGTAGGTGAAGAACATGTTTGGGAAGCCAGCACAGCACATGCCCAGATAGGTTTTGATGCCGTTCTCCCACTTCTCAGTCAGAGTCTGACCATCGATGCCGCGGATGTTGATGTTCTTGAGACCTCCGCTGATGGCATCGTAGCCAGTGGCGCAAATGATGTAGTCGAACTCATACTCTCTTTCGGAGGTCTTGATGCCTGTTTCAGTCAACTCGACAATAGGCTCAGTCTTCGTATCAACCAGTGTCACATTCGGCCTGTTGAATGTCTCGTAGAAGCCATTCTCCAGGGAGACCCGTTTGCAGCCGAAAGCGTGCAGTTGCTCATCCGGGGCAAAGAGCTCTTGCAATCTTGGATCATGAAGACGTGCACGTACTTTGCTCTTCCAGAAATTGTAGGCTTCTTTGTTTGCTGTCTCGTCGAAGAGCATGTCAGAGTATGTAGCCAGCCAAAAATGGAAGTCGCCTTCTCTCCAGAGGGATTCGTACACTTTTTGTCTCTCTTTGGGAGTGTCGTCGAAGGTCTTCTTGGGCAGGAAGCTGAAGGTGAAACCACTGAATGTCTCTGATCGATTGACGAAGAAGTCAGGGTATTTGTTTTGTGGAAATGGTTGTTCATTGCCAGTATATTCGACTTGTCCCATAGGCAAACATGTATTCGGCGTCCTCTGAAAAAGTACAAACTCCTTCGCCCTCTTGCCAATTTCTTGGCTGAGTTGTATTCCGGTCGCTCCAGTGCCGATAACGGCGACTTTCTTCGTAGATAGGTCTGGGTCTTCCTTGGGCCAATATGAAGGATGAAGAAAGGTTCCTTTGAACTTGTCCTTGCCGGGCCAGTCTGGGATATACCGTTTTGCTGAGATGCCCGTGTTGAGAAGCAGGTAGGCGACTCGATACAGTTTTCCAGTATCAGTCTCAATGTCCCACTTCTTGTTGCTCTCGTCCCAGGTCGCATCGGTCACAGTGGTGTCAAACACGGCGTCTTTATCCAGATCCCACTTCTTTGCCACAAACTGGAAGTAGTCTCTGATCTCTTCACTCCCAGGGAATCTTTGCGTCCATCGCCATTCTTTCCAGAGGTCTGGGTCTGAAAACTCGTAATGTGGGATCGTGCTGTCGACACGGGCACCAGGGTAGCGATTCCAATACCAGACGCCACCCCACGTGGATGCATTGTCGACGAGTTTGACACTATATCCTTCGTCGCGGAGTCGTTTGAGTTGATAGGCGCCGCAGAAACCACCTCCAATTACGAGAGCGTCGAGTTCGATGGGAGCGGAAGAAGGCATGATGGTAAAAGTGGAGGGACCAGTCGTTACTCAATCTTTGCGACGGGCCGGATGAGGGGTCAGCTTGGTCTTATATGCATTCAACTCCATTGTCAGCCTCGGCCTCATGCGATGCACCAATAACATCAGCGATGGCTCGTTCCGCCATTGGTTTGATTGCAACGATCCATTATGGTGTCAAGTTCGGAGTAAGCAGAGCTCGAGCCAAGCACTATGAATGCAGTCATACAATATAAGGAGACCCTGCATGAGGCACCAAATGTAAGTCTGTCCAATCAAGTCTTAAAAGAAGTGAGGGGAACACAGAGTGATATAACTGTCATCTTTCGGTGCTTGTATTGTCGGCCGGTGACTCGACGATCCGGTCCAGAGACCACACCAAAGCCCAACTGAAACTCTGACGTAGGTGATGGGTAGACCTCCCAACAGCGAAGACTCCTGTGCCTTCCAGCGCCGGAGGTTTGGTTTGAGATACGAACCCACCTGATTCAAAACGGAAATCTTGAGAGTATCGAGCACTGAGTTGTGTTGCAGCCATTTGTGTGTCTCCCCGTTGATATTTTGGCTTCTCTCGATGACTGCGACATGTTATGTCCTGGGCTGCGTCTTGCTTGGATGCAATATGCTTCATTGGATCGTGTTGACTTTCGTACACCTTGTTACACAGCACTGTCGACGTGTGCTAGCTGGTGTACGATGTCAGTGTTGGATAGACGCGTCGTGGCTTAGGTGTCGCAATGTTTCACGCATCGCGTCGCGGACGGAAGGCATAATGAGGTGCGACCTCTTCCCTAAGCCGAGATCACGAGCTCACCGTACAGCAAGCGGTGAGCGAGTAAGATAAAGACGTGTTACAGATGTGCTTGAGGAAAGAACATATCGACGCGTCTTGGGTGTAGGATATCTAGAATTTATGCCGTCATAGGTGCAAACAGTGCAAACTGAGGCTCAACATCAGTTGGCACGTGAGATGCATCTTTCGGATGTGTTTCTACGCCAAGAATAGGCTATTTTGGCTTCATGCTTTGCTGGAGCACTCATCAGTATAGTCTCTACCTTTTGACACTCATGTTGGCGGAGATTAAGTGAGTATGTCACATTTGCTGTGTTCAATCCACCGGGGGTAAGAGATCATTGAGATTTTTAGCGAAGTTGCAAAAGAAAAATAGATATTATCTTGATTTTGATGTAGCAGGATCAATCTTGATTTGAACCACTGGAGAGTCTGGCAGCCTGGGGGATAATCTTTGTATGTCCTCATTATCAAACAGCAATCACATTAGATGTTGTTGTCGACTCCCCATGAGCCTGTTGTCAACAAAAACGCTGGTTGAGGGGAGAACCCTGCTACATCGCTATGCTGGTCGTCATGATCTTCGAGCTCTTGGCAACATCATCTCGACGACGAAGCGTGTTCTTGTCGACGCGTCTTGTAGACATTCACCTTAACATGCATATTGCACGGGACTGGTTTAAAGGACCTCACAACTGCAAATGTGACAACAAGAACAACTTTGGAGCTAATCATTGACAAGGTAGGGCAAAGTAGCTTGAGAACCTCGAGATCAGCTCCATGGCGTCCCTCGTCATCATCTCAAGGCGCGTTGTCAGCAAATGCCCAACCCGAGGAGATGCCGTCAGCTTATGTTGCAGTACGCAGAAAACACTTGAAAAACACAAAAGAGCAGGAACACAAACACCCCCTCGGCCAGCAGGCCGGCATAGAAACGTCTAAGCTACTGTTGGTGTGGCCTCTGGATAGACAGTAGCTCCGATGCGGTTTCGTGTGCTTCGGCTAGCTCAGCATCGGACGGCATGTCGACAACAAGGAGGTATAACACGTCCTGTAATCTTGTCAGTACAAGACCTCGGTACGGGAGAGATGTGCTTTACCTTCTTCATGACCTTCTGCACAAGACTCAATGGTCCTGCATTTGCTCCTCCCCGGCCACCGCGCATTCCACCAAGGCCTCGTTCGGACGCTCTGCTGTCGTTGTTAGATCTTACAGGCTGGCTGCCCACCATGAAGCTATCGCTTCTGTCTCCGCCAGCTCGGTCAAACCTGCTACCAAATTCTCGGCCAAATCCTCCAATGCTATTACGGTCAAATCGTTCTGTGCCCCTAACATCACGATCACCAAAGGTTCCTCCGCAACGGCTGCCCAACATGTTGCCCCGCTCAGGCATCTGTACTGCTCCACCTGAGATCAGAGCGACCAGTGAACCGCTGTTTGCTGGATGACTGGGGTCGGCGAAGCGGGATGTAAACTTTGGCTTCGGACCCGCTGCAAGGGTACTCTCTGGATTGTCCATCGCCTATTCGAAACGTCAGTCAAACAGACGAGATTGGACCGGTTAACTCAAAACCCACAAATTTGGCTTGTGCTCTTCTGTCCATGTAGTCCTCCACAAAGACTCGCTTTTTCTTCAAAGACGACCTCTTGGCCTTGCCTTCTTCGTCCGATGTCGCAGCCAGGGTGTCGAGTCCGGGATAAATGAGAGGAGCGACTTCAGGCCATTGGAACTCTCCGTGCGTTTTGCCATTGGAACTGCGAAGTGAGCTCATGAACTGTCCGCTATTTCCGCTCATCACCTTTCTTGCCATACTCTCAAAATCTACGGTAGCTTGAGCATCCGGGTTGTCTGGATTCCAAGTCACCACGAGGCAGAAGAGTCCTCTGGGCATGAAGAATTGCTCGTTGATCTTGTGCAAGAAGGCGCTGGTTTTGTATCTCCCTTGCACTTCCATTGCTGCTGTTGTAGCTGCAGTGATCGCCATCGAGACCAGGAGTCCGGTCACTGTAGGTAACCACATGGTGCCGATGGAGGCGAGATTGAGAGCAGCTATCCACTTGGTTGCTTGGGTCGACTTATTGAAGGTTTCGATGAAGTCAATAAAAATGGCTTGGTCGATACCGCGTTGTTCGAGGATAGGAGGATACGCCCTGACCATGCCTCGACTGCGGTCTTTTGGCCTGCGCTGTGGTATGATAATAGGAAATGGCAGCTTCTCTTGAGAGAACGCGGACGTGGGTATTGAGGGCGGGAGACGTGAGATAAATGTGTCTGCCAGTGTACCAGAATCTGTAGGTTTGTCCATGTCTCCGTTTCTGGGCACGCCGATGAGGTCGTCTTGGGCTTCGTCAAGTTCCCAAGCCTCTTCTTCATACTCGAAAGCAGATCGTTCATGACCCGATGATGACTCGGGTTGACCGGCGGCATGCTCGTCCCTGGACTGTGTCTTCTTTGCCTTGTGGGCTTTGTAGGCTTCTGATGCGAGGCCAATGCCACCTCCGACGTTCTGGACGATACCGCTGATGATGTGAGCCATTGAAAAGGTCGTGGATGTGGTAAAGTAAAGGTAATGGCGAAGTTGATGTGGTCGTGACAGGAGAAACTGTTCTGGATTTCAAGGCTTGTTATAGACAAGTCGTCCCACGAGTGCGATTCCAATATGTTCGGTTTCGCATTCGTGTAAGCCACTGCTCCCATCCTAATCGCATGTAACGTCGTACTGCGGTCTTTGTCGACGAATCAAAAAGGGGCTGAGCTGATCCTCCAGATCCCACGAAGCTTGTACTTGACCTGTTTCGGTGTATAGTCCTTCTGCTTACCAGGAACGCTGTCAGGCAGCACCGTCTGACACGCAGGATAAGGCGAGGACAAGCTTTCGGAGACCGCGGCCGAAAGCAAGAATGCTTGATGTGGTCGGGCAAGTTCGATGTTTCCGAACTCGTGTTTGGTTTCGTTCTTGTCGGTCAGCTGTGGCTGTGTACTGTAACTTCTGTCAGAGCTCGGTTTCGCTTTCGGGTTCGCTTTATGCGCGCGAATATCTCCATGCATCGCAACTACATACACTTCCTTCATTCCATGAGGAACGGACTGCTGACTATTCTATCTTCTGCCCTCGGTGCTGATTACGGCTTGTCTTGATCGGTTCCGCATTTATTTTGCTGCTATAAGGTGTGCTGGAGATACAGCAAGCGACTAGAGCTCAATAGCTATCATGGCGTGTCTTGATGTCGTTCCACAGATGTTAGTAAATCCGCTGGATATGTTTATTGGCATCCAGACATGGAATATGTATAAGAGTGATGCAAAGGCACCGCAGTGAATGCGACTTGATTAAGAAGTTGAGCAATCGTCCTTCGGCGCTAATTGGCAAGTTTCGACCAAAATGACCTACGCTCGTGATGTTTCTATGTTATTGTGCTTGCTCTTCTCGGCCTTGCCTTAGTTGTGTTTGCAGCAAGAGAAATGGAAACAGATGCCTGACAGATAGACAGCAGTCCGAGTTTCGACTTCAGCGACCGCCTCTTCAAGCAAACGTTCGCAAGGGCACACGTGTCACTGGTATCATACATGTTTTCCTTGAACTGAACATTTGATAAATTGAAAAAGCATCGCTGTATCGCAAAGCTGGCAAACGTATCGAGCCAAATTGGGTTCCGACTGCCACGACTTTTGGCCGCTCGGGGAAAACATTCTGTCCAATCGTAGCTACTGGAGCAACCACCCCCTCCTCGCAGGCTCGCACTGGCAAGGCGTCTTCGAATCCTTCCGAAACTCCAATTGGCACCGACAAGAAACAGATGGACGGCGAACGAATGTTGCCTTTGGATTTCGTTCCATCTGAAGCGGTCCTCATACCGTGAAACCGTGAAAGCCATTCACTGCCAATGTCCAAACGCCGCCCTTGTGTTCAGCTGGTCGTGGATGCAGAGCATGCCAGTCTTCGAGGCATAAAGACTACGAATTTGTGATCCTGCTGTTGGTTGGGCTTATCGCAAAGCCACGATATCTGCTTGGGCAGGCACGATCAAGTCAGTCGTCCATATTCGACACCCATCGTCCGCACCCTGTACTTTGTCAGAAGATACTGACCACGACGCGAGACGGACACTGAAAATCAGAATTTGATCTTCAGCACTTGCATTCATTTCATGGCCTGATCGATGTTTTGATATTTGAGGCAGCGACTTTTGATGATCGGCGATTCGCTCCTTCGTCGTATGTCGTATAGGCAACGCAGCCTGCTTTCGGACGAAGCCCGATTCCTGCGCTTGTTCCTTCCTTCGCAGACGTGCCATTCAATCGGTCGCTCAATTGCTCCGAACTCCTATCCCTCGCCATTACTTACCAGTTATATGAATCACACCATGTCTCTACTTTATCCTTGACTGAGAATATCAATAACCATCTGAAGCTCGACAATCCTCCACATTCAGCAATATGGTCGCTCTGGAAACAATTCGGGCTTCTAACAGCAGAATCGCATCCACTCTCCCTTCAGGACTTGTCGCGATATTCGTCGGCGCTACGAATGGTGTTGGAGAAGCCACGGTGCGGCAATTTGCAAAGTATGCATCAGCACCACGCGTCTACTTGATTGGTCGTTCTCAAGACGCTTGCACCCGTATCGTCAACGAGTGTAGAGCTCTGAATGCGAAAGGCGAATTTACCTTCATCAGCAAAGACACAAGTCTGATGCGCAATGTCGACGAGATCTGCGAGACGATCAAACAGAAGGAGAAGTCGGTCAATCTCTTGTTTCTTACGATTGGCACGCTGCAAACTGGGAAAAGTAAGTTCCAGAGATGGTTGGATGCGATGCAGCGAGTCCTGATTATGTGGTTATAGCAACTGTTGAGGGTCTCCACTATCCAGCGGCGATTGCTGTTCACGCTCGCAATAGATTCATCACAAATCTCCTTCCACTAATCAACAATGCAACCTCCTTACGCCGAGTCATTTCAGTATTCATTGCTACACTGGAAGGGGAGATTCAAATGGACGACTTCCAAGGCTGGCACATGAAGCTCATGGCGAACAGAGATCATGCCGCGTCGATCACCACGCTGTCCCTTGAGAGTCACCATAAGGACAACCCGAATGTATCGTTTGTACATAACTTTCCAGGGGTCATAAAGAGTGGCATAACTCGAGGAACCTCGGGAGTGGTCTTGACGGCCTTGAAAGCTGTAGTTCGCATCTTTGGTTCCCTCTTTTACATGCCTGCGGAAGAAGCTGGAGACCGACACGTTTTCCTGTCAACAAGCGCGAGATATTCCGCTGGCGAGAAAGATGAAGCAGCTGGTGTTCCTCTTTCTGTTGCCCCTGATCTGAGCATTGCGCGAGGAACTGATGGTAAATTGGCCAGTGGGGTCTACTCTATCAAAGCAAGCGGCGAAAGTGCTGGCGAGAAAGTGGAGGACGCACTCGCTTCTCTGAGAAGCAGAGGTATGACTGGGAAAGTCATGGATACCATCAATACAGACATTGAGAAAGCGCTTGCCGCCAACACCAAGGCTTGAAGATGTGTCAATAGCATTGCAGATTGAAACAGGAAGACTTTGCAACGAGAATTAGCTTCCTGAGCTGCTGTTACTCTACCACGAATCTTCACTGCTCCCGAAAACTGTTCGAGTCAAAGAGCCGTTGCTATCGAGAATTTCGAACACGTCTTCATCCCAATACTTTGATCTCTGCTCGGCCGAGTCATCTCAATGATCTTGATTTCTGCATTTGTATTGGCATGTGCAGTCGGAAGGATTCAATCCACAATCGCTCGCCAAGATGTCTTGTTGAAATTGGCTTGCGACTAGCTCAGCATGCACGCCTTGTTGTGTTAGTAGTTCGTTGATTTAGACCACTTTTTCCGACCTTTATCTGTGGCACGTGGTGTAGGCAGCAGGCGTAGCGCCTCCATTCACACGAAACTGTCTCTGCACAGATAAACTGGCTTTATTTACCGCGCCACTTCCCTATGGATCACAGAAAACATTACTGACGCACCGAATCGCGTTGTACACCAAAAGATTTACAATGGCAAAGACATCGCTTGCATCTGCCATCGCCGCGAATGATAAGTGGTCAAAGGCGAGACCGTTGACAGCTGTCTTTGTCGGCGCTACTTCAGGGATCGGTGAATACACTATCCGCTCACTCGCCGCGCACTATGGAAAGGGTACTCAAGGCCTGTGTCTATTCCTCGTCGGCAGGAATAAAACCGCGGCGTCTGCCATCTTGTCCGACTGTCGCAAGCTATGCCCCTCGGGCGAATTTCACTTCGTTCAAGCTTCAGATCTCTCTCTCATCCGTGATGTGGATGTTGCTTGTGAGGAGATCAAGAAGCTTGTTGACGAGTCTAGCGCTAGTAAAGGCGCTGTTGCTTGTATTGATTTACTGGTGATGAGTCATGCAGACTTTCATATCGGAGGAAGAAGAGGTATGTTGAGTCCAGAGATGATACTCAGTGTAATTGCTTACCATGTGGACCGCGCAGAAACTTCAGAAGGACTTGACAAAACCATGTCCATGCTGTATTATTCGCGCATGCGCTTCACCACCAATCTTCTCCCCTTAATGCGTTCTTCCGAGACTGCTCATGTGATATCAGTGTTCGGTGCAGGCTTGGTGAATTTCCTCTTCCCCAATGTCTAGAGCCTTCTTACTAATACTGTCTTCAAATATAGGAGCAGATGAAAGATTGGGATGAAAACGACATGTCTTTCCGCAACGCAAAACGTTACAACATGTCTAGAGCACGCACACATGTCATCGTCTTGAAAACACTATTCATGGAGAAGCTCGCAGCTCAGAATACCGGCAAAGTCAGCTTTGTACATGTCTATCCTGGACTTGTCATCACGCCCGCATTCGGGAATCAAGATCTGCCTACCTGGTTTCGTGCTGTGTGGACTGTCGCGAAGCCGTTTGTCAAGTATGCTATAGCTATCTCGCCGGAAGAGATTGGAGAGCGCATACTTTATTTGTCTTCGTCGGCACTACCGCCGAAGGATTTCCACGCTCATGCCGGAGACAAAACGATCAAGCTAGCAATGAGTACCGACGGTGTAATCGGCGGTGGAGCTTATGCTTGTAAACATGATGCAGAGACAATCGATGTCCAAGCAAAGTACAAAAGCCTCAGGGCGTCAAAGGTTGACGAGAAGGTTTGGGAGCACACTTTATCCGTCTTCAGCCAGATACAGGAGAATGGTGTTTTCAAGGGCTAGAAGGGATAGTAGCTCCGAGGTCGCCACTCCAATCATGGCTCGTAAGGCGAAACCGCACGTCTTCCGCTTATCACTTCCGCTGGCCCGTTTTCCTTTACAAGGTATATATCCTCATGTCTTACACCAAATCTGCCCTCGAGGTAGATTCCTGGCTCCGCCGTGAAAGTCATGCCTGGGCGGAGAAGTGTTTCATGGTTGCCTTTGTTGAGATAGGGAGATTCATGTGCTATTGGTGTCAGTAAAAAAATCACACTCGAAAAAGTTCCACACGAGCATACCTTTGATTCCGATACCGTGACTCAAGCGATGGGTGAAGGTTCCTTTGTAGCCTGCGTCATCAATGACCTTCCGGGCTGCGATGTCGACACTAGCAGCAGTTGAATTGGGCATGAACATCTTCCCAGCTTCGGTCTGGGCTTGCAAAACGATATCCCAAACTTTCAGCTTCTCAGCGTGGAGCTCGCTATTATTTATTTCTGGTCCAGGAAGATGAAGCAATCGACGAGTGAGAGACTTCTTGGGAGGATCGATGAAGAAGCTTCGGCAAACGTCAGACGAATAGCCCAAGTAATGGTATCCAGCGTCAATCAGAACCATCGTTTCGTGGGTAAGGACTTTGTCTCCAGTAGCAAAGCCACCGTGCGGAAGAGCTGCATTGCTGTCGAACAAGACGATATCGAAGAACAGATCAAATCCGATAGTCTTCACGGTATTGTCAAGGATCTTGATAACGTCGGTCTCCGTCAGACCTGCCTCCAGACACGGTCGCATCGCTCTGATACCCTCAATAGTACCTGTATTGACGGCTCTGAGAAGTTCAATCTCAGCAGGTGTCTTGGTCTGGCGAACAGCTTCTACCTCACCACCGAGACCGACTGTCTTGAAGCCATTTGCGTCAAGTCCGCGGACGAGGAAGTCACGAATCTCCTCGTCGACCATAAGCGTGGCATTAGCGTCGGGGAATAGACCTTCTTTGAGCGTGCGGTAAGGGTTCCAGTGTTCTTCCCAGACAATGATGTCGAGTTCGCCTTCTGATGGGATACCGAGCATTCTCACCCTGCCTTCTTCGAAGTGCGGTGACAAGAAGCTGGTCTTTGCTTTGACTTCTCCGGTAGAAGCATTCACAGAAGGCTGAACAATCATTAAGAATGGTCGTTCCTCTGGCTGTTAAGTTGTCAGATCTTCGAACTTCGAGGTACGAAACAGGTACAGTACCTCCCATGGCTCCCATTGCGGCTGGGAAATGTTGGCATAGTACTGGAACGTATACCCTGGCTCAAGAACAAACCCATCAACACCAGATACATGCAAAGCCTTCGCTAGATTGTCGCGTCTGTCGAGAAACTCCTGTGCTTCAATCGGGCGTGCATTCTCCAGGAAATAGAGGTCTTTGTGAAAGTTGTCAATCGAGCATTGCTGCACACGGTCGAATTGTGACTGTGACGAGATCGGGTTCTGGTGATTTCATCAGCAGTGATTTGAGGTCTATGTGAAGACGGGTTTTTCTCACGACGATCCATGTCAAATAAAACGCGACGACAACAGCGGCGGTCCATATCCTTGACAACGAGCGGGGTCGCTGGCCGATCTCCGGACCCCAGCCTTGTTTGCTCTCAAACTCGTCCTTCATCACAATATTCTGTGTATACAATGGGGAATGTGCGTAAGAGAAGTCGGTACCAAATGTCAACTTCTTAGGGACATTGAAATTGACATTCCGAGCTTGTCTTCGGCGGAGAGTGGCCGCTCAAAGCCGAAAAAGGCAAGAGATCGACACTGGAAGATAAGGATAATACCACATTATCTTATCCGGAATTTGGCCCCCGACATATACATGCGATAGGGCGAGACAAGGGAATATGTCGGCATATGCTCTGGCCTATCCGGCAAGATGAATACGCTGTCGAGAAGGAGCTGTGTACATATCGACTTGAATGCCCAGACCCAGTCTCGGTGGCTCCTTGGATTATTCTCACGAAAAAGAAGCTCACCATCATGACTTCACTGGATATGTCGCCGCATTCGCCAGAAGAGCATGCTGTGCAGAGTGGTTCAAAGGCGAATGGCTCGAAGGATGGAGCGCTGGATGTGGTCGAAGTAATGGACATTGAGGAAGGAGAAACTCAAAAGAGCTTCTACAGCAAAGGATCTGTTGTGATGATGGTCATCTTTTCAGGTCTTGCTATCGGTTCTGATGGATAGTGAGTTGATCGTATTCTTGAGAAAGATTACCTGGTTGACATTATCAGCAACGCCGCCGTCATCGGAAACGTCGAGCTTTTGCTTGCCATCCTCTACCCAGAATCATTGACAAGCTCGATCTATACTCGTCTCTCGAATGCTTTCTTGATAGGCATGATAGTAGGCATGTTGATGTTCGGCGTCATTGCTGACCAACTTGGCCGAAAAACTGGCGCCGTCGCAACGACTGTTTTGCTTGTCCTCGGTATCGTGCTATCAACCGCGGCGAAGGGCACTGACGAGACTGGAATGTTCTGGATGCTGATCATCGCTCGTGGTATTGCTGGTGTCGGTGCTGGTGGTGAATATCCAGTCAGTGGAGCTGGTGCGACCGAAGCGACCGACGAAAGTGCAGGTATGCGTAAACACCGAGGTTTCATGTTCGCGATGATTGCGGATCTATCAGCATCCTTGGGATACGTGGCGGGCGGTCTTGTACCACTGCTTCTTCTGCTCTGCGTCCATCAGAGAGAGGACAAGTATGGTATTGTCTGGCGTCTCAGCTTCGCTTTGGGTTTGATCCCGCCTGTCTCGATCTTCTGGTTCCGGTACAAAATGGCCGTTTCTACTGCCTATCGCAAGGCATCCATGAGAAGACAAAAGGTTCCATACCTTCTGGCCATCAAACGGTATTGGCGCCCATTACTTGGAGCTTCATCGACTTGGTTCCTGTACAACTGGATCGCTATTCCTTTCGGTATCTTCTCTGGAACCATTACCAATAGGGTCAATGCTGGTGGTTCACTCATCACCAATCTCGGCTGGGGTGTCGTGATCAATTGCTTCTACATCCCTGGTCCCTTTATCGGCGGCTATCTCTCCGACAAGATCGGGCGTCGCAAGACCATGGCGCTAGGCTTTGCGATGCAAGCGATATTAGGATTCATACTGGGAGGAGCATATCACAAGATTGTACCCATATTCCCGCTCTTTGTGGTCATGTATGGCGTATTCCTCACACTCGGCGAAGTGGGACCTGGCAGCACGTTAGTATTATGAACGTGTTCTCAGAGAGAGGATGTACTGACCAAGATGTTGCATTTAGTGTCGTTCTGGCATCTTCAGAAAGTTTTCCCACCGCAATTCGTGGACAGATGATGGGACTCTGTTCGGCAATCTCGAAGGCAGGAGCAGCTATTGGAACACAGGTGTTCACTCCCATCACTGCAAACGCAGGCGACCAAGGTGCCTTTCTGGTCGGCTCTGCGTTTGCTGTCCTTGGTGCTTTGATAGCATTCTTCGTCATTCCAGACGTAGGGAGGAAGCTGGAAAATGAAGACGAAGTCTGGAAGAGATATCTGGAGGAAAATGGATGGGTTGCTGATTGGGGTGACAACGAAACACAAGATCCCAAGGGCATAGTCGTTAATCAGCATGTTTCATGAGCGTTTGCCTTCGGAGGTAGAATTGAGATACGACACCGATATGCAATGTCCGAAGCTATCTTCAAAACACTGCCAGACTCACTCATCACCTGGCGCCCCGCGCACATTTGCAACCACAGCAGCATTGACCGAATCTGGGAGTAATCCAAGAGCCGCGTGGAACGCATAGTTATTCCATCCAATCACTTTAGCAGCAGCATTTTCTTCAAACGCGTCCACCGCAATCTTGGCCACATCAGCTGGCTGGTCAACGCCAACCTTCTCGATCAAGCCTCTTCTCTCGCCATGACCACTGCCATCGAGATTCGTCTCAGTCACACCAGGCACGACGCAGGCAACTCTGACACCAGTATTGCGATGACGTTGCTCCTCCCGAATGGCCTGAGAAAAGGAGAGGACAAAAGCTTTGCTTGCGGCGTAAACAGCTGTATAGGGAACAGGTTGATAGCAAGCTGTTGACCCGATATTAAGGATACCGCCTTTACGCCGTTCAACCATGCCGGGCAAGAAACGAAGACTCATATCCACAACAGCACGAACCAGAAGGTCGACACTTGCCAGGGAGGTATCGGTCTGGACATCCCCAGCAAAGACATATTTCCTGCCGAATCCAGCATTGTTGACGAGGATATCCACAGTCCAGCCCCATCCTTGGATTTCTTGTTGGATCTTCTCGGCAGTCTCGCGGGCGGTTAGATCGGCCGTAATGGTGCGCACTGTCAGATTTGCTGCAGTCGTTTCGATCTCGCTGGCTGCCTTGGATAGCTTGGCTTCGTCTCGAGCGACCAGAATCAGTTGACGGACACCGCGTGCGACGAGTTCTTCTGCGATCGCCCGGCCAATGCCTGAGGAGCCACCGGTAACGAGTGCAGTAGATGCGGAAAAGTCGATGTTTTCAACGGCCATGGTGGATCTTCCGAGTATCTTGATTAGTTTGTCGTTGGAGTTGTAGAGATTGTTTCAATAAAGAGAGGTGGGTGCTGACGTGAATCGTTTCGAGTAATGTTGAAGCAGACATGCCATTACTTTATAGCTGTGCGGATCGAAGTTCTAATCACCTTCGCAGTGAGCGGGTCATCGATGTCGGGAGATATTACTCAGACATTCCGAGTCTCGGTTCTGCCAAGCCGACCGTTTATTAGAGGTGTAGCAAAAGACGCAATTCGAGCAGTTCGATCTAGGTTTCTTTAAAGCAAGGTTGCGCCATTGGAAGATCGACGGTAGCCCTCCCACATCTCAACGGGCCTGATCATACGCTTATAGCTGTCAACCCGTCTTACTGTCCTTGCCGACGTTACTTGTTTTGTAATTCACGAACAAGCAATCTCTGGTCGTGTATTCTTGGAACGATAGAGAATCTTCTTAACCCTTTGCTCTTGTCTATCTAACTCTACGGGATAGAACAGTTTCGCTGCTCTGGTTTCTAACAATGGCTCCCAGCATATCGCTGCAGACCCTACATTACCAAGAATGACGTACGCCTTGATATCCGCTCGCCATATTTTGGACAGGCGGCCCAAATAAGACGCTTTGGCACCCTCAAGTTCGAAGTTTTCATACCTTTTTAAGAAGCCCGCTGTGCGAGAACTTGGTGAAGTTCACACAACTTCGCAAAATAGGCTTTCGACGCCTAGCATCTGTTCCCTTCGTTGCGAACAATACGGCGATACGGCCGTCTCTGCTTGGTTCAAGAGCGAGGGGCTTCTAGCTAATTAGCACGCGTAGCGGCGAACTTGAACTTCGAACTTGAGGGTGCCAAAGCGTCTTAATGTCGAAGGAACTCCGACGACTCCTGTTCCTTCTTCGGATACCACCCAGGCCACAACGCCAGCCTTTCGGTCCTGTTTCTCGACTTTGTTGTACTATTATCCAATTCTCTTTGATCCCGCTCCTCTTGATCCTCTGTTCCTAATCCATAGTTCTTCCGTATTAGGCACCGTACTTATTAAAGAATCTAAGACATAGATAACTCCTGCCTCTAGGGGCTATAGAAATAAATTAAGACATAAAAAGATGACCGGTGGCATTAGTTGATTTAGAGGGCATGGAGAAGCCCAATTCCGTGAAGGATGTTTTCTAGTGAAAGTGGTACAATACTGACTTGACCATGACACGAAGAATAGAGCTAGATCTATATATCTGCTTCACAACAAAGGCTAATATTAAGACAAAGGTTATGTTTGCTGTTGTAAACTATCTAGATGTTTCTATGCCGATGTACAAAGACATCCCGTCCACCAAACAGCTATATCCTCTTTTGAGATTTAAGACTGCTTTTGCGACATTGGTCTAGTAAGAGTAGTCTTTGTATCGTAGAAGATATCCCCTTTGACGCAGGATCTATGCTCTTTTCTTTAGTAGCAAAATTCGCAGAGTACGATAATTCAGAACAAGATGTTCAAGGAAGATTGAAAGATAAGGTAATATAATAAAAGTTTCGACATGAATGAGAAAAGAAAAGACATTACGAAATTGGTATAATCTACGCCATAACGATGATGATGTTTCAGATGACAAAGGAGAAAAGAAGCCCCAACGAAACAGCACATCTAAGCAAGTGCCTTCAGATCCTTCGACGTCAGTGCCAAAGGATTGCACTGACTGACTACACCACCAGTCATGATGAATCTCAACTCCGGATCAGCAATAAAGCTAAGATCAGCCGTGGGGTCCTTGACAAGGAAGACCTTGGCTTGCTGTGCGCCCTCGAAAGAACAGAGGACGGGGAAGAAGAATTGGCCCAGAGCGTCGACTGCGATCAAAGCAGTGACATCTCCGCTCTTTAAGGGTGTAAGGGTGAGGAGACGGGCGCCGTGCGGAATCGAGCCCCAGGCTGCGAGACGGAAGCGAGAGGCTGAGTATGCGGTCATCATGTCGGGGTAGTAGACGAAGAGGTTGCCGGCGGCGTCACCAAGAGCGACGTTGCCGTCAGAGCCGAAGTTTGCGGAAGAGGCGTTTTGAGACATGTACATGTTGCCGTCGCCGGAAGGGGTGAGTTGAAGCTGGCCGGAGGTGTCGGTGATGACGATGGTGGTCGAGTTGTCGGCCACGGCGCTGGCTGATGAGCTTGCTGAAGAAGATGTGGCGGAGCTGGTCACTGAGCTCGATTTGCTGGAGGTGGCGCTTGCGGTGATGGAGGCGGAAGAACTCAGCGAGGTCTTGGAGGACGACGACGAGGATGAAGCGATGGAGGATGACGAAGAAATCAGTGTTGCTGATGAGGACGACGCGACCGAGGTGGAAGATCTGCTGCTGAATGTTGATGAGGAGACGGATGAGGAAGACTTGGCGTTGACGGAAACGATGGCAGGAGCATCTCTCTTCTTCATTGAGCCTGTACCGCTGACCAAGAAGGCCGAGTCGACGGTGTACGAGAGATCAGTAGTGCTATTGACGATTGCGCTGGACTGTGCCGACTTGAGGTAACAGCCAGGGTTGCTGCCGTAGTAGCCGTCGTGAGCAAAACCAACACCTGTGCAGCCGTTTGTAGCATCACAAGCATTGATACACTGCTCAAGAGTAGAGATGCCATCCTTCTCGATGATATCGTTGCCTTGGAAGTCAAGACCGCAGGCAATCTTGTAGTATTTTCCAGCCTGGTCGTAGAAGGTTGTGCCGTCAATGGAAGGACAGCTGCCAAGAGCTCGCTTTGCCGGTCTGTTCATCTTGACAGCCGAGTCAACCTTGTATCTGAATCTCGTGGTGTTCAGTGGCGTATCGGTGATTTCGTACTTGGGATAGCAGAGAGGAGTCTTGTAGGTTCCACTGTAGGCATATGAGACGCCAATGCAGTCCAAATTGCTATCGCAGTAATTGACGCAAGCTTCCATGTTGGCAAAACCGGTCAAACCGCCCAGATCATAACCTTGCAAATCGGTGTTGCAAGCAATCTTGTAGACTTGGTTCTGGGCGTCGACAAATGTAGTACCATCAGCGCCAGGGCATGATGCCATTGGAGCGTATTGTACGGGGGAAGCAGCGAAAAGGCTGAGACCAGAAGGAATGCTAACCTTGTTCGGGATGGCACTCTTGAACCAACAGTTTTGTGCATCTTGGCCGCGCTGGACCCAGATCACACCCTTGCACTGAGAGCCGTAGTCGGAGCAAGCGTCGATGCAGGAAGACAGGTTTGAGTATGGTACATGCTGGAGATCATGACCAGGCCAATCGAAACCGCATTGGACTTGGTAGTAGGTGCCATCGCTCGTAGTGTAGTAGTCGCCACACTTGAGAGCGCTTTGAGTAGGGGCTGCAATGGTGGTAGATGAGGCCGAAGATGTTTGGGCAGTAGTTGGGGCGGCGCCTCCGGCGACGTTTGCAGTGACGGGGTTGCTTCCGGCGCTGGTTGCCGTCTGTGCACTTCCGGCTTGAGTGGTTTGCGCGCTTCCCGCTTGAGTGGTAGTTTGAGCGCTTCCGGCGTCCGGGGAAGTGTTTCCAGCATCGGGTTGGCTTCCACCATCAGTAGGAGTTGAAGAGTCACTGGAATCTGTGGTAGTAGGAGTGCCATCGCTTCCACCATCAGATCCTGCATCACTGGTAGGTGCAGATGCGTCAGTGGTGGGATCAGATGCCGCCTCTTCGGTCGAAGTAGGAGCTGCAGATGAAGAAGTCGTACGCTTCACAGTAGGTACAGCACGACCAAGACATCCGTTAGCCAGGTTAGGCTTCTGGTAGGAAGAGAGAGTGATGGTGCTGACATCCAGAAGGTGGACAGACAGGTCGTTCGACAGACCGATGTTGTACTTGATACCAAAGCATCCGGTAGAACTCGTGATACTGTTGGATGCTCCAGTGCCGTAATCAGCGGCAATGGCAAGCTCCGCAGTTGCACTCACAGCGGGCGTGTCGACCATACTCGCGCCCATAGCATACTTGCCGTTCAAAATGTCAACACCGAAGAAAATCGTAACAGGCAGCGAAAGGCTAGCTGATGCTGTCACATCTCCCCAAGCATTGAACTTCTTTTCCACTGTAGGGGTGAATCCAGATTGAGTAGACTTAGATTTATCCAGAAGATCGAGGTTTGCGTGAATGTTGGGCCAATTCATCGAAGCACCGACCAGCATCTGACCAGCGGCTTGAACCTTGAGATTGCTGTTCAATGACACAGTCACCTTGGGTCCAAGCACGGCAATTCCGGGTATGCTTAAAGATGGTAAACCCTTATTCAAGAGGTCTTTGTTCACTGACTTCTCATAGGCAGCAAAAGCGTTGACGCCGACAAAAACACCGGCATAGAGATTTCCGTCCAGGCTGACGTCGCATCTTGTAACGCCCTTGGCAATACTTGCAGATACAGTACCGACGGCCTTGAACTGACCTTTGATACCACAATCGACACAGTACATCTGAATACCAGGCTTGGGGTTTGAGATACCATTAAGCGAGCTAGACATGCCGCTGAGAGATTTTTGAGTAGCGGCGATCATGGCAGCATCCTTCTTGGAGTCTGGGGCGTAGGAATAGAACAGATACTGGTTACCCCAGGGAGAAGGGTCGTTCTGAGCGGGACCGAGGTTGATGGGAAGGTCCAAAGACTTGGAAAGTGTAACAGCGGGTACCAGAGCGAGAGCTGATGAGGCGACCGATTTCACAGTGCTGACCAAGGCAGTTGCAGCCTTTGCGATCGAAGCAGGGACGATTTTCGCCGCAGCCTGAGCAACGGGAGCAGCGACTGCCTTTGCAACAGCGGTAACTTTGCTCACAACCTTGCTAGCGAGTTTGCCTAGCCCGAGCGAGAATCTCTTATTCAGGGTGTTCTGAGAGGTGGGGGCGATGGCAGCAATGACTGAATCAATGTCGGCGTCAGCTCCGCTGTAGTATCCAAGCTCCTGGTCAAGAGTCGTGTCAAAAGAGCTACCACAGGCAGCGGAAGGGAAAGTGCCGTTTGTGCCATTCATGGAACCGCAGTTTGGAACGTAGGATGCGTTCGAGGTTGTCACAGTACCGAAGTCGAGATCGAGAGTGTCAAAAATGTCGGCCAATTGGGCCTCCTTACCCTTACCAACAGCAATGAGATTGATAGTATCGAAAGTGAATGACTCAGTCAAGAACATGGTGCTGGTACCGTTTGCACCGCAAGAGTCTTCGGAAGTGACAAGAATGACGTGGCCATCAATCTGCCACTCTGACTCCGAATGCTGGAATGCAGAGAGCTCGTTGAAAACGATGGTGATACTCGAACTGTCACAGTGAACACTCTTGATGTAGTTGGTATGATCAAGAACGACCGAGTTGTGCTGGAATTGAACGCCGACTTTGGCAACAGTGGAGGTGGCATTGTCGTCCGAATGGGCACCACCGAAGTAGAGATCAGCCTGAGGTGCGGGTGTGAGGTTCTCAATATTTCCCAAGTCAAGACCAGGAGGAGCCATGGAACCCAAGGTCGCTGTCGGAGCTGGGGGCAGTGTTACCTCCGATGCGGTGAAGACGGTTCCTTCGGCGACTGCTGTGGGCAAAGCATTGACGACGGTTGTCGAGCTGGAAGAGCTTGCAGCGGAAGAGGAGCTCGAGGAAACGACAATGGGGCTGACGGTGCTCTTGATAGAAGGAACGATAGGCTTCGATGAGGAGCTGATAGGCTTTGGTGAGGGAATGACAGGCTTGGATGATGAGACTGCGGGTTTGATCGAGCTGCTGATGATCCTGCTAGAAGTCGAAGTCTTGGATGAAGTGATGGGCTTCACTGCTGAAGAAGTGGATGAGATCTTCTTGGTCGAAGAAGAGGATGTGATCTTCTTGGTAGACGAGGTGGCCTTTGTGGGCATGGCTGAGCTGGTGACCAGGGCAGGCGTAGCAGTAACAGCCTTGCAAACCTGGGAGATTACAGGTGCTGAGAGTGCGACAAAGGGGCTGCCTTTTCTTGTCGGAGCGTTGAACCAGAACTTGCAGAAAGGGAGAGGCTGAGCAACCAGCTTACGGAGTGCATCCAAGTTAGGTACCTTGCTGATACCTGTGGGCGAGGCCATTGCCTTGGTCGCGGTCTTTCCAATGAGAGAAGGGGTTGCGTTGATACATTTGCAAACTCTGCTGATGTCGGTAGTGGCGATGCCATTGATCGGGCTGGACGAGATGTAGGATGCTCCAGACCACCATTGACAGAATGCAAGAGGTGAGCCAAAGTCGTTCTTGATGGATGCAAGGACAGGGTCCGTGGAACTGCAGGATGGTTTCGAGGCAGGGGCGGCCTGGGCAAGGTGCCCAAAGGCAATAGCCCATACGAGCCAGGTGATGATTGTCGAAAGACGCAACATCTCGTCGGAAGTGATAAAGGAATGTGGTAAAAGAATGGATAGTCAAGATAGACTGGTCGAGTCGGCACTGGCAGCCTTGCTATCACGGAACCAGTACCAGGCTCCATGGTATATATAGTGGATGCTGGCTCTGCAATGATACTCCCTCTTGCTCACTATGCCATGGTCTAAGCTGTGGGAAATTTCAACCTCCACAAACCTGTGATACCGTTTGACGCCTTCATTGCTTTCAGCTCTTCATGTACTGAGGTGTTGGAAGCGATTATGGACATGGTCAATAGTAAAGCAGAGCCGAGATGGTCTGAAGACGTTATAGCGGTTGAGAGAAGGTCTTTCCGGTCAGGAGACAAGCTAGATGTCAAGCTCTACCGGCTGTCGGAGAAGACTTCTCTTCAAGCTTTCGGACTGCGGTGAACAACCTGATCCCGAACGCAAAATTGATACCAAACTGGTCACAGGCTTGTTTTATCACGTTTCCACTCTCATTCTTTGGTTCAAGGTGCTTGGAAGGACTCTTGAGGACCCGAAAGGCCTCTCTGCGACGGTTGTCTCCTACAGCATGTTGATGTTGCACTGTGTCAGCGGCAATGTGGAAGCACGAGTTGCGTGAAGGTCCAAACCTTGGCATATTTACAGAACGTTGCAGCATGCTTAGTGACGGTCCCTCGTTGAGGCTCTTTGAGCTTTCCAGACGAGCTTGGCATTTACCCCTCATAAGACCCTTCGACCGTTTTCTTCAGCTCACGGCTTTCCGCTCCAGTCCCGAGACAAAACAACAACATCTTAGCCCCTACTCGATGCGACAACATGGAGACAAGATCTCAGGGATTGGATAGTCAAAGGAGACGTGTTCGCCTTTGATCCTCCACCAGTCCCAAGGTCTCTCGACTTCTATACTGCAGGCCTCATCTCGCTCAGTCGTCCACTCACCACATGTCGGCGGTCCGGAGCCCTCTCCAACATGCTCTTCCAACGGGCCCGTATTCAACGCAGACCCAGAAGAGTTGCACAGATGTTTCATCTCGCTGCACGGCGGTTCCGGCCAGCATAAGAGCTCGACCCTGAGCCCTCGGTATCCGGATGTTCCAACAGGCCAATCATGCATTTACATATTCCTTGGGTGTCCTAGCAGCGGTCCGAGCCCTACCGGTATCTCGGTGTTCGATCGAACTTTGTCGGCTTGTCCGCACATAAAGCACGTCTTCCTCCTTTGTAACGCTCGAAGCTGCTCAGCTGAGGTCTGTCGCGCCACGACATCTTACAAGCAAAAGTCAAGCCTCGAATCTGCCACCAATATGCTAGGCGGAGCTTTTCTTGCAGCACTTCCTACCGTTACGACTCAGA
The DNA here is from genome assembly GCA_019775405.1 of Aureobasidium leucospermi. Taxonomy (NCBI): domain Eukaryota; kingdom Fungi; phylum Ascomycota; class Dothideomycetes; order Dothideales; family Saccotheciaceae; genus Aureobasidium; species Aureobasidium leucospermi. The sequence continues at coordinate 81,017 of JACWFU010000010.1, forward strand.
GAGGTAAGTACACAGGACTAGACCAGACGCCCGACTGGTATGTTGAAATGAGCATATTGAACTCTGCAAGGTAAGGTGCTTTGGTGACTTGTTGATTATTGTCGACTAGAGATGCCGTTGTGGCTGCAATCTCTCTTCTTGATGGAGATTTCTCTGCACAGCTTGAGCTAATAGTCTTGTGAGACTGTATAAAGACTCACCTTGCAAACTCTACGAATCTTGGTCGGGACGCTCATTCGGCTGCAAAATGCTGATCCAACATGTCATCCCAATCTGCTTGGCAGGCATTGTTGCTGCTGCCACACAAGCTGAAAGACCTACGAATGAGTCCAGCGGTAAGTCACAAATCACATACATGTGCAAGAATGAAACACTGAGTGTAGGCAGCATGTAACAAGGCAGATATTGCATTGGTGAAATTCAACACTCAGAGCCATCCTGGCCTCTGCAAAACATGGCTCCACGGGTATGTGATATGTTATGCAACACCAAAAATGGTCAATTGACATACCGCCTACAGAGATCAAAAATCGTCTCTTGTTCAAGGCATGGCGTCTTCCGAGCTCACATCAGCATGCAAATGTATCTCGGAAGCTTCGAAAGAGATGAAGCTCGCTTTACAACTCCCCGTTGTGCGGGTTGCGAAGACAACAGCAAAGGCCGCAGCAAAGCCAGTCCCCAAGACTACCGCCAAAACTTCACCGAAAACGACAGCAAAGACAACGGTGCAGACAACGACCAAGGTCACAGCTCCATCGATCAAGTCTACGCCCAAGGTTTCCATCAAGACAACGCCTGGCATCTCAACCAAGAAAACTTCCACGGGGAAGCTGTCCTCTACCTCAGTCAAGCTATCGTCGAAAAGCTCCTCTGTCTCGAGCTCGTCCACTCGTCGATGTGTTGGTATTGCTTGTAGCAAGCTCACGGTAAAGACATCATCGACCACGTCGACTAAGAATAGCTCGACCCTCAAGAGTCTGACGAAGACAGCTTCTATTTCAAAGTCTGGTAGCAAGGTCTCTTCGGGAGTATCTGGCTCCAAGTCTGGCTCAAAGAGTGGTTCGAAGGTGTTGTCCTCAATCACTGGTACCGCGACCGGCAACAAAGGCATCTCTACCAAGAAATCTTCGTCTTCCACACGCAAAGCAAAGCCCACATCAAGTTCCAGTACTGGAGACGGTTCAGGAGCGACTACTGGAGGCAACGACTCAGGATCTGGATCTGATGGTGGCGATGGCGGAGATGATGGTTCTGCTGCAACTACACCGTCAGGAGATGACAGTTCTGCCCCAACAACTCCTTCAGGAGACGACGGATCTGCTGCAACCACTACCGCAGCGGATGATGGGTCTTCTGCGATAGCACCTGCAGATGACGGCTCTCTAGCCACCTCAACATCAACTCTCCCCGCCTCGACATCCACTTCCACGAAGCCGAGATCTGTTTCACTACCCACCACGATCAAGTCAAGTACAAGAGCTGCCACTTTGGTGAACAAGTCGACAACGCCTGTGAGTTCTGCCCCCACTTCGGTCGTATCGACCTCGTCAACAGCTTCATCGAGCACATCTTCTATGCTCCCCGTCATCAAGCCCAGTCCCATCTGCACTTCGCCGCTCAGCGCCAACGAAACTTTCCAACTGTACATCTCTGGCACTAACACCGCGATTGATGGTACTCCAATGCAAGGCTTGACAAATGGCGCCACTGCAGTTGGCTTCAGTGTCGGATACACCACTCTAAACTTCACCCTTGACTGTACCACCGGTTATGTCTATTGGGGATCAGGTTCCGTTCTCTCGGGAAACAGGCAGGCTTTTTCAGTCAAGAGTCAATCAGTCGTGGTGGCACCTCTTGGTGACTCGAACAATTCGCCTCTCGGCTGTAGTCTGGACACCAACTTCGTCATGACCTGTCAATACACATCTTCTCGGTCACCTGACCCTTTCCAAGGTTGGGCTGTCAGTACTGGTGATGCTCGCTATCTTGCCATGGCACAGAGTAACACGACTGGAGTCGCGCTCAAGGCTGTCCCATTGAAGTCAAACTCGGCTATCACCTACCCAACGCATTCCACCAATCAAAAGCTTCTCACCAATGGAGATTTCGCCGCCAGTTCTGTTTCGCCATGGAACAAGTTCACCCAAGGAAGGAGTTCGGATGTAAGCTTCAATGCACCTGCCGTCAACGCCTCTCAGTCTTGTTATGCGTTTGCTGGCATGCTCTCTATCAATCCCAACAGTCAATTCTACAACGGATATGCTTGGGGCGGAATGAGTCAACCTGGAGTGACACTTTACATGGGCGAGCAATTATTTCTCGGCTACGATGTCCTCCTCAATTATCCGACTGGTTTGCCCGCCGGCGTCCGCTGCGACATACAAGTGAAGGGTACGGAGCATGATACTCTCAGTTATGTGCGCTACGATAGCAATAGCCCTGCATTCGTCTCATTCAACACAACCACAACCGCTTCCTACAACGGAACCGGCAGCTTCTCAATCACCGCTTACTGTCAAGGACAGCCAGGTGGCCCATGGCCAAATCTGAACCTGGGCTTCAACAATGTCAGACTCTTGGCCGCCTACGACCCGACTGATGCCGGCGCAGCTTTGTCATGCGGCTTCAAAAATGCCAGAGATACCATTCAGTCCGCCACACTCCAGCCATATTGTTCTTCGCTCTTGTCTTACAGCACTCCCACAACCACAGTCACCTCTGTCATACCAACTACGACAACTGTTGTGATTACAATGACTTCCGCTGGACGCAAGAGGAGCTTCATCACCGCCGCTCCAATCATACTTCCTCAGACTATATGGCCTCGCCAGCTAGATGTCTCTGCCAACACCTCATCGCAAGCATCGACGATATCTGATGGGTCTACGAATCCTCTCGCGAGTTTCGCTCCCCAAGATGTATCCGACGCATGCAGGATTGAAGCTTCAGCCGTGTCAACAACAGTGACTGTCTCCACTTCAGTGACCTCGACAATCGTTGCTACCTCGACTAAAACCAAGGTGGCAGCATGCTCATCCACACCTGTTTATAACGGCGACTTTGAGAGTGGCAGTCTCAATCCATGGAATGTCTATGATCCCGTCGGAGGACGTGGCGGAGCTTGGACAGTGGAGCCCGTCTCTGGTCCTTCAGGTGGCAACTATGTTGCACAGGTCACCATGAAAAATCCCGGCGACGTCGGTGGTTTTGCAGCTTTCATTTCTCAAACTGTACAAACCTGTACCGGCATCACTTACACGATGAGCTACGACTACCAATGCCTCACCAAATCTTACGCCGCGCCATACATTCTCATCCAAGCACCAGGAGGCAACGCATACGGTGGTCAAGGAGATTGTTCCGCAGGCCCCGATGGCTGGAAAACGCAGACCCTGACGTACGTTTCGAAAGGCGACTCAGTCCAGCCGGGCATCTGGGCTGTCCAGAACGGTGGACCCAGCGATCAAGGCATCATCCAAATTGACAATGTCAAATTCACCGCCTCCGCACCTTCCTGCACAAACGGCGAAATTGACAACAGCGATTTCGCCAATGGTCTGAGCAGCTGGGATTCGCTCGTTCAATCAGGTACTGTAACCATGAATGGCGAAGCAGCACAACTTTACTGCAACGCACACGAAACTGGTCCTTACGACAAATCGAAAGTGACGCAGACCATCTCGACCTGCCCTGGCACCAAATACTCGGTCTCCTGGCGCTACTTGATCCCCGCCATCAATGGGAACGAAGATACGTATATCTACCTGTACACAGCGGATAGCGTCAAGAGCGAAAACATCATCAGCGCTACCAGCTCACATAACGGCGAACAAGTCGATGGCAACAATCAACCTGTTGGCACATGGTACACGCAGACTGCCACCTTTACTGCCAACGACAAGTCCACACTCATTGGGGTGGAAAACGTCTGCTGCAACAACAATGAATTTACCATCTTGATCGATGACATTATCGTTAGTGTTGCTTCTTGAGCGGAGAATACCTCAACCACTTTTTCGTATGTTTCTTTTGTTGTATATGTATCTCTTGCTTTTCACCGTTTCTTTAATTCAAACTCGAGGTTTTTGCAATAATTATGGGCAACATGATCTATCGTCGAATTGTGAAGGGTGGCAGGCAAAGTGACCTTTGAGCACATGGTTTGCGAGATTGGTGCGGCTTCCGATGATGCCAAGAGCAGTCACCGGCTCTCGAACATGTTCTAATGGATGGTTTAGATGTAACGAGCATGCAAAGCTCCAGAACATGTATCAGTGAAGGTGAGCTACTCCATGGTGTCACAAAAGCTCACGAAATGTCCTTATCGATGTTCTGTACTTCCACCGTAACTGAGATTGCTTGTCGAGGGTAGCACCCTGTCCAAATCCACTTTTAGTCAGTCTTGCTGAATTGCCTTCCATGACATTCGCATAGTAGTCAAGCAGATCCCGGAAACTTAAGGTCATGTTCAATTTGTTGTGACCGAAGGAGGAAAGGGGACAAATTGACTTGAAATTGTGCTCGCCATCGTGACGTCTCCCTTATGCTTCCTAAGCACACCCGAATCTGATAAGGGGATTTGTTATCATTTCGACTGGACGAAGTATAGACTATAAATTCTTCTAACAGCACGAAAGCGGAAAAGCTCAACAACATGCTTCGAACATGCTAGAGCTTTCGTAAGCGCTGGACATGCAATTGTGTGTGAGCGGAACCTGTCAAGAAGCCTGAAGGTGCTGCGTTATCTGAAGACCAGCACACATGCGGTTGAGTGAGCGCGATGCGAGCCCTGTTCGTATCGAAGGCGAAAGAGGGATCTGGGTCCTTGATTTGCAATGCTGACTGACCGAGGATATGCGAAGAATACTGCACTTGCGGTCCGGCAAACCACCTACGATATTTGCTGAAAAGCGGAACGTGTCACTCGTGTCCAGGGGGTAGAGGAATAACGATGGGCGCTAAGTGGTTGGCAGTTGACATGCCTGGTCTAGCTCAGAGTAGACTATGAGCTTGCAAGAGTGTGGCAGTCGTGGACACGGCTGACGGCGCAAGAACAGCATGGCCAGGGAGCATATTTGGAGGGATCGAAGTTGAGATAGGATTTGTTCAATGCCCAGATGGGGATGTATTGAGCGTTGATGAACAGCCATCTAACCAGTTGTGACCTCCCGTGTTCTGGAGCGTTGTTGTACGATGTCCAATGACGGTATGTAGCAGGGGTTATGGCAGTATGGTGGGTAGAAGCGAGATGTGATGCAGTTGATTGCGAAATGAACAATGCGGTTCACCCTGCAGAAGTTCGTACCGCTCCGTCGGGGAATGCGGCCACGTCCTGGAAAACGCCACGAGACCAAGTGGCGTGTCTATACTTGATAGCCGACACATGCAAGATGGCGGACGGCATCCAGATCCGACGATTGAGAGTCATCACTCGGGTCCGCATGTTTACGACACATCGCACGCACAGGGCTGACGCGACGGCAGCCTCTAACCAGGAACCAGGCCTTGGTAAACCCAGAATGTATAGTCGGGCATGTTGATCACAACGGTAATGGAGCTATGCGCTTGGAAGCAGATGATCACTAAACCAGCGTTGAGGTGGGAAGGAAGGAGGATATTGTTGGAAAAAGGGTGTGTTGACAGACGCGTCTCTTGAAGGCGGAGAAATTCTGCCACGACCCACTCGGCCGAATTGAGGGAAAGAACGTTTGAGAATCCTTCTTTCTTCCGTCCCAAGATCTCACAAAACAAAGCCCAATGAATCGTGAAGTCTGATCGTCTTTCGTAAGATCGTTCTATCTGACCTGAACATGAGACACTTTCGAGAAGTCTGAGACATGCTTCAAAAAAGAACGACATGGCCTGATGGACTGTCAATCCGCAACATTCGGCCAAGCCTCGCGACTTCTGCCTTCGTTGAGCATAGGCTTCAACAACAACAAGCGGCGGCATCTTTTCCTATCGATAGGTCAACTGTTTCGTGTAGAAGATATCGGGTTGAACACCTCTGGCCCACAATCGCTTGAATAGTCCAAAGCAGTGTCATGTTGAGATGGAACGAGCAGCCGTCAGCCTGGAAATCAGCTCGCACTACACGTCAATCGGGTGACTGCTCCTATCGCTTTCGCTTTGGGAATGCTTATCTTCGAGGTGCAACCTCCCTTTCGGTACGCTTCGTAATCTTGCATGCTTCACAGATTCACAAGGGGCAATATATCTGTTGGCTGATGATGAATCTTGTCATTACTCGGAAGAAAACACAACGCCAGAGAGCCGTCACGTTTGCGGAGCGGGGCGATCCGTTTTTCGCGGGCCGTCGGAAGGAGAGACCAACCAAACCTTTTTTCATCCTGGAAAACTCGACGTCGTCTTCTTGCAACAAGTCGCATGGCCAACACGTTTCTCAGCGACAACATTTCGACAAGCGAGGACGCTGCACGCATCGTTGCAAAAAGGGCATGCGCACTGTCGTAGATGCCGAGGTCAGGTCGAGCCACGCCGAGAACACTGCCAGCGTTGGGAGACAAGCCTCGCACACGCGCAATGAAGTGAAAACTGCCGTCGCTAATGCAGCCCAGTTTCCATGATTTCTTTCCAGATGATGGCATTTTGTCTGCACTCTCAGCTGTCGAGGGCTTGCGCGTGTACGCACGTCCAGGGGTGCAAGGGTCTCCTGATCTTTGAATAGCAACAGGCATGCTGCATGTACGCCGTCGATGAAATGTCGAGGACTGTCATCGAATCATGTCGCGTTCCAAGGATCTGAGATGTTTTTCCGGCATCGCATCTTGATGATTTCCAAATTGTTCGCATTAGCCCAATGGCGTTGTGTGAAGCAGGCCGATCAATCCCCGGACCCAAGTAGTCTGCAGCTAACAAGCCAGCCCTGAGGAAGCGCCCGCCAGATTGGGTCTTGAATAGATTGACAGCGCCTCGATCTTCACACTACAACTGCAAGGTCACAAATTCGGGATTCGAGGATGAACTCTTTTATATTACAACCGAAAGTAAATGAACATCGCCAACACCGAAGGATCCTTGTATGCACGTTGGCCGTTTTCACTCAGGCACTGGTACCATTGCAGCCGGTAAGCTGGGCTCGTTTTTTTCTTCTGCGTTCTTGATGTCGGCAATCCGGACTTTGGGAATAGGAGAGCTATACGGGCAACGAATGATGGGAAAGAGATGAATTCATACAAAAGCGGAACTAGTTCATCAACGGTTCGCCCTATACGTCCAGTCTTGGTATGGGCATGAAAATCGCCGTTGCGACATCTGTCTCCATTGAGGCATGACCCAACAACCTGGTTCTGACTGACCCAGCGACAAGGATTGAGTGATCGCCATGACGCCTCTCACAGATTCAATATGGGATTAATTTATCGTGTACTCCGGATCGAGTATGCGAGAGGGCTCACTGTAGCTTGTTGACAAAGTTGGAAAGACCACTTTGGGATTTGTCAAACGGGGCAAGGATCCCTTATCCACAGGTGTGGCCCGTCTGTCATTGTTCGGTTCTCCACCTGGAAACGACTTCAAGGCATCCCGTTACGCCACCACCGATGAAGAGGCTCAAGGATGGTGGAACAAAGGAAGTTTATCCTGAGTCTAATCTAGCGATATCTTGCTTCCCGTGTCAAGGAGATATATGTATCTGCTTGAATCCTCTCATGGTTCTTGGAGGTATCATTTTTTCCTCATCACATTCTTTTATCTGCTCAAAACATCTCAGAGGCCAAGGATACCTGAAAAAGCAAATTTGATTGCAAGGATCTTTCTCTCGACATTCATACGACTGTAACAAGCCTCAGTCATCTCAGCTCTACACTGCGACAGCAAAAGAACTATACCTGTTGTATTACCTAATGGCCTCAACTACAATGGACACCACACACTCGTTCGAGAAGGATGTAGAGAAGGGCAACGACTGCAAAACCATCGCCATCACAGAAAAGCATTCGTTCTCGTCGTTCTCTAGCACATCAACATCATCCACAGCTGTAGAGCATTCTCAGCCACAGTTGACACAAGCCGAGGAACCTGTTCCTCCGAAAAGACAAGCCAGAATCATCCGATACCTACGACACACTGGCCTCAATGTATACCGAAGAATCTTCTCAATTGTATTCCTCGCCAATCTTGCCGGTCTGGTGGGTCTTTTGGGGTCAGGTCATTCCTCCATCTTGACCCACATGCCGTATGCGGCCAACGCTGCAGCAGCGAACTTTTTAGTCGCGATTCTGATTCGCCAAGACTACATTTTCAACATGATCTTTCGCGTCTGTCAATTAGTGCCACTATCCGCACCATTGCGACTTCGCAGAATATTAGCCAAAGTTTACGAACATGGCGGTATGCATACTGGATGCGCGATTGCCGGAACAATGTGGTTCATTCTCTTGACTGTCCTCATCGTCGTCAACTTCGAGACTGGCGCCATCATCCATACCCCTATCGTTCCGATCTTCACCGTCCTCTTGCTCATCATCTTCCTTGTCATGTGCGTCTTTGCCCATCCGGCAATTCGTCACAGATTCCACAACTCGTTTGAGTTCACTCACCGCTTCGCTGGATGGTGTTCCATCGTCGTCTTCTGGGTTGACCTTGTCCTCATCGCCGATACAGTTCGCCTCCAGAACACCACCACACCTGAGCCTCTTGGTATTGCTTTGGTCAAGCTTCCTGCTTTCTGGTTCCTCATAATCATGAGTGTGCATATTGTCTTGCCTTGGCTTCGTCTTCGCAAGGTCGCATTCACCGCTGAACGTCTTTCGGAGCATGCCATCCGTCTGCATCACAAGGAGCACATGGGACCTTACCGCGGCATTGCCATTGCTGAGTCTCCTCTTGGTGAATGGCATCCCTTTGCTTGCTTCCCCGACGGTGATGGTGTCAACAACAGCATCATGATCAGTCATGCTGGTGACTGGACTCGCAGAACAATCGACAGCCCCAAATCTCACTACTACGTCAAGGGTGTTCTCAAGACTAATGTTTTGAGCATGGCTTCCATCTTTAACCGCGTCCTTCTCGTCACCACGGGCACTGGTATTGGTCCTGCTCTTTCCTTCGTCGCGGAACCCAGTCGTAAAGGTCAATGTCAAGTCCTTTGGGTATCTTCCTCGCCCGAGAAAACTTTCGGCCAGCCTTTGATTGATTGGGTGTACACTCTGAATGGCAATGCTATCGTTTGGGATTCCAAGAAAGATGGACGTCCTGATATGGTCGCGTTGACGTTGAAGATGTACAAAGAAATGAATGCCGAAGCTGTGTTTGTCGTGAGTAACCCTAGATTGACCAAGCAATTGGTTTATGGGTGTGAAAGTCGAGGTGTACCTGCATATGGTCCCATCTTTGATTCTTAGCTCTTCTTTCGTTTTCCTTTTTCTTTTCCTTTTCTTCTTCTTCTCTTGTTCTTCTATGTTTCTATACACCTTTCGACGCAAGTCGCTGATCGTCTCTTCTGTCGTTTCTGCTTTTTGATAGCGATTTTCCACTCAGCGGGGTGTTTGGATCCGAATGTTTTGACCTGGACATCTCGTATATACTATTACGCTCCTTGTACACAACAAAATGTTAATACTTCAACCATCATCAATCATCAAGATCCCTTCAGCCGTGCGTACGACAACCTCAACTTCCATTCATGATAGCTGTCATCTCGGTTATGGACGTCTTGCTGACCTTTGTCCGTCTTCTTTCTCCATGCCTTGCCATGCCCTGCAACCTCTTCATCGTGAATCGATCCCGCAACTTCCTAATCGACATCTCCCCAAGCGATGGAGTCGTCGAAATTGATAAGGGCTCACGCATTCCTTTGTGCTCTTTCGGCACCTCCGCGTGCTAAAAACATGACAACCACGAGTCTTTTCAGCCCTAAGCTTGCTGTTTTGAGGTATCAATAAGATGACAAAATTCCACCCTGCCCCCCACCACCATTGATGATTCACAAAGTCTGGGAAAGTCTGGGAAAGTCGAGGTCTGATGTGATGAGATAAGATAAGCCATGCTCGATGGAAGGAGCACAAAATCATGTGATTGGAATGTTGGAAAGGTGATGTCGCATCATATGCACGATGATGTGGGATGGTTGGCGCGCACTGCCACTGCTTCTCAGCCACGATACTTACGTCTCCTCAGTGGATACAGTACTGTAGACGTCTCAGATTACCGAGGTACGCTGGACCGATGTCTATGCAAGAGGGATCAATTTGTTGGGTCATGCAGGTACGCGTTTCAGATTACTGGATCGTCGGGGCTTGAGGATGTATATCGATTCGAGGCATCCTGAGCGAACAGATCTACGGGATTGCAGTGCATTGATCGCAATATAATATTGCAACTTAGAGAGGGTGGGGATATCGAATAAATGGTCAAGTGATATAAGTGATCAAGGATATTTACTGGAGAGCTCTGCTTGAGTGGAAGCTACATCCGCAAAACCAACGAGCGCGGAGATGCGACAAATCGGTCAAGGGCGAGATGGAGGCAGCCCGCGTCCGGTACGCTGTCAGATCTACACTCGTTCCACAAGAGTGGTTGACGGAGCATGGTCTTTGAGAGCGATACTTGAGACGTTCTGTCTTTCAACACCGTCGTTTTCGAAATGTTGTCTTTCTAGCGCAGTCGTCGGTTTGATTATCTGTGTCGTCACGTATGCCATGATGGCACCCCAAACGATAGGGATTGTCCAAGCTGCAAATCTCTGGTCAGCATTCCATAGACTCGGTCATTATGTGCCAGATCCTGAAGAGAACTTACCCAAAGCGAAACCGACGTCCGGGTTGTCTGCGGTGAAAACGATGACCATGAGGACAGCTCCACACGACAGGCCAGAAACACCCCAAAGCCAGTCCATGCGAACGGCTGTACGCGCTGCTGCTGGGCTGATGGCAAGACGAGCTTGCCAGGCAGCTCGGAACTCAGCTTTACAGCTACCGTCTACGGCGATGATATCCTCTGCCACCACAGCCGCACCAGACGGTATCGAAGAGCCTTTTGGAGAAGAGGAAATTCGGAAAGGTGTACGGAGACCGCAGAAGTCCAAGAGCCTTACGAGCATGAATTGTCCCGAGAGTTGGAACATGATCAAAGGCAGACATAGCGATAGAAGACGCATGTTTGTCTCATCTTCGGTGTTGCCAAACGTGAAAAGGATGACGACGTAGATGATGCCGAGTATAAAGTTGAAGTGGAAGTAATCGAAGGTCCACCATGTATCGCATCCCAGCGGACGAGTTTGTATGTACGAACAACGAAGCCAAGAAGCGCTGGGAGTCCGATGACTGGAAGGATGATAATAAATGTGGTATGTGGTGATAACGAAGCTCCGTACTTAAGAATGAAATATAGCACGACTGGGAGAATGTTGGTGAAGAATACGAGGACCGAGAAGTGTACAGCTATGCTCTTCTTGTGCTCTCTGAGATTGAGAGAAATTATTGGGTATGTTGCTGGTTGAAATCTCATGTTGATTGGTGACAATACGGCAAAAGATGGTCGTGTACCGTGATCAAACGCAAGCGGGAAGGGCAATTTCTTTTGTAATGTATTCCGAGGACAAGACCAGATGCTCAATACATAACTACCAAGAGCGCTGCCGTACTGCGTATGGAACTGTGGTGCTCGTAAATCGTATGGCAGGGAACTGGCTTCTCCGAACCCCGGAAACGTTGTTAGACTTGACCCTAACCTCATATCCTGCGAAGTCAATGGAGGGTCTCACAATGATGCGACAGAGCTCATCAGTCCATTTCGATTAAGACGTAGTCATTCTCATGGCTACCTTCATTTGCAAGCTGCGGCCACGGATCAATGTGGCTAACTGAGGGTACAGAGCCCATGAAACCATTCAAAAGGACATTTTTGATAGAACAGATTCGTCCATCGGCCAAGACTAACGATGCGTTGAGTTTGTCGCGTATTTCGGCATGAGGATATCACGAGATATATCCAGAGGTTGTTCCAGGGGTTTATCCGGGCGAAATCGAGTTGAGGCTTCTACCGTCTATTCCAGACCAGAAGTCAAGTGACAAGAATACAAGGTCTGGGGATTGTCGGTAAGCAACTGGAGAGTCAGCAAATAGTCGTCACCCTTGACTCTTCTACTTCCAATTTGTGCGTACTGCATGGCGGGCTTGGAAGATGCGATCTTGTTCTCGGCGGATATGTTGACGACCAATCAATCGTAAAACATGCGGTGAAGAGAAGCCGAACCAGGTCTGCTAAGCATCCTGATTGCGCCACATTTCCGCGATGTTAAGAATGAGATGTTCCTTCCGGAGAGGTCGAGATCGGGCGGCCGGGGGGTAGCAGCTTTAATCCCTATCGCGACTGGGCGCAAATCTCGACCACGCTTATCTGGCAGAAGGTTCATCAAGAGTCCTGCATATCTCTTGAGGCGAGGACCGAGATATAAAAGAGACGGTGTCGCTCTTGATAAAAACAGGGCTGTTTTTCGCGTCCGGAGAAAACCCCACACGATGTCATTTGGACCTTCCTGATTTCGTCTGTCGATCACGGTCGACGCCGACAAGAAATTTGGTGGAGACGAGCTTTCAACCAATCAATCGCTGCACGCTTTCTTGTCATGGCCTATCTGCATCTGCAGTATGGCTTCATAGTTGGCGGAAAGTAAAATATGATGGAGGTATATAAGAGGAGGGTGTGGCAGCGTATGGCTCTGTTCAACACACAGCTTGCGTTGGTCGATTTCTCGTGATGCGTTCCACAATTGCTGCAGCTTCGCTCTTCTCAACGGCGGCATTCGCTGCTCTCTATAACGAGAGCAACGCCAACCACACTTGCGCTTTGAGTCAGTCGCTTGAACCAATGCGACGATGGAACGGTGTTGCTGATACGACTCTCCAGCTGATGCCGACTCGGTGCTGTCTTGCTCCAGCCGCGCAAATCCCCTGAGCGTCGACTCCTGTTGCGCCGAAACATTCGGAGGGCTCTTCCTCTCGACCCAATTCTGGTCAACATATACCGGCCTTGAGTCTGAAGGCCAACTGCTGCCTGCCAACGACTGGACTCTCCATGGACTGTGGCCCGACTTCTGCAATGGCTCGTACACTCAGTACTGCGACCTGAACAGACAGTACGACCCCACCCCTTCGCCCAACACCACCAACAGCTTGCCCAATGGTACGTCCTACTCTTTCTCCATGATTTTCTTGCTCTTGCAGCATACTGACTGCTGGATGCAGGTACTGTCGTCCCGCCGTACAAGGGTCCCAACATTGGCACCTTCCTCGAACCCTTCAAGAAATACGACCTCCTCGCATGGATGAACAAGTATTGGATCAACCAAGGAGCCGACAACCCGTCGTTCTGGGGGCATGAATTCAGCAAGCATGCGACTTGCTTCTCGACATTCGACGTGCCTTGCTACGGTCCCGAATATGTTGAGCATCAAGAGGTGGTCGAATTCTTCGAAACTGCCATACAATACTATCGCCGTCTTCCTACCTGGGGCTGGTTGTCGCAAGCTGGTATCAAGCCTAGCAACACGACCACCTACTCGATTGGTCAGTTCCAGACTGCTCTTACCAGCTCGTACGGTGCTTTGCCCTACATCGGCTGCAGCGGCCCTCGCTTCAATGAGACTGTTGCTGGCGCCAACTCGACCGATAATGGCAGAACTCAGATCTCCGAGGTTTGGTACTACTTCCATGTAAGTGTGATGCTGCTCGAAGTCATCATGCTCGGATGGCTAACGCGACACAGGCATTTGGACGTCCTCAACGCGGTCAATGGCTTCCCACAAACGCAACAGGCTCTGTCACCAGCTGTGCAAAGACTGCCAACGCCCTCCGCTACCCTCTCCGTGCCAACGGCTCCACTTGGTGATCCGACCAAGTCGAAAGATAAGTACAAGAGCCTGGAAAGGAAACATCGACATGAAAGAAGCGAATTGTTGGGTATGATTCTCGGAAAGGATTACCGTGAAGGGTAGCAATCTCCTCTCATGCCATAATTGTATCAGCCACATCGCTCGTGTTTTTCCCCTTCTTCATCCACCCACGTGCGCCTTCCGACCACGCCTTGTACACGCCCATCACGCCTTTCTCCTTGTACGCCCTGTCAGCGACACCGCATTTCCCGATTCTGCCTATCAACCCCGCAACCCTATCTCCATCCTTCGCGACCTCCTCAAGTACCTACATCTCTGCCTATCTTTGCACAGTTGACCTTTGAGTCATTGAAAAATGTTCAACACCGAGGGTAGCCGAAAGTACTTCGGCTTGCAGCTCACAACGCGACGCGAACTGCTCGGTTCATACCCCGAATTTGCCAAGCGACAATCCCCCATATCCATCCACGAGAATGGAAACGATTCTGATTTGATCTCGAGCTAGGTGTTTCTGTTACTTGATAGTTTCTGTTGAATGCGGAGGACGTGTTGCGGGGTTATAGCCTGTGATAACGTATATAACTGTGAGGAAGGTGAAGTCCTGGGAGTGAGATATGTAAGAGCTCGTTCCTCACTTTCCTTTCTCGATATCCTCGTATCAAAGCTTTCTCACCTATTTCTTCTGCCAAAATCCTGCTGCACAGAAGTTCCTTGTTCGCGCTTCTTGTTTTCACACTCTTTTGGCAACATGGAGAAGAACGATGAGATGAAGGACTTTCCTGAGGCTACCATTTCCCCTACCAAGGATGTTGGTGATGTTGAGAATGCAGGCGCTCGCAATCACACCAAGCGCGGTCTTTCCAGCAGACAGGTTCAATTCCTTGCTCTTGGTTCGTAACCATTTCTCTCGTTCTTCACTTCCATCACAACTGATAATGACACAGGTGGTGCCATTGGTACTGGACTGTTTGTCGGCTCTGGTGCCACTTTGAGTGCTGTCGGCCCTGCGCCGTTGCTCATGGGCTACATCGTCATGTCATTTGTCGTCTACGGTGTCATGAATGTCCTGGCCGAAATGACGACCTACCTGCCTCTGGAGGGTCTGTCCGTGCCATACTTTGTCAACCGCTTTGTGGATCCCAGTCTCGCTTTCGCCATGGGCTGGAACTACTGGTACGTACCACATCTCATTCCTGCACAGAATCTTGCTACTTACACCTTCTCGTTCAGGTACACATTCGCCATGTTGCTCGCCGCAGAAGTCACGGCCGCTGCCATCATCATCCAATACTGGACCGAGGCTGTACCCGTTGCTGTCTGGATCGCCATTGTCCTTCTCGTGATTCTCGCCCTAAACATCATTGCTGTCTCCTTCTTCGGTGAAGCAGAGTTCTGGTTTGCTTCCATCAAGATTCTGGCCATCCTGGGCCTCATTGTGCTTGGAGTAGTGCTCTTCTTCGGTGGAGGTCCGAATCATGATCGCCTGGGCTTCAGATACTGGAATGAGCCTGTAAGAGATGAAGAACTGCCGGGAAAAACGCTTGTACTTACACAATCATCAGGGCGCCTTTAACCCATTCATTGCCAAGGGCAACAGTGGCAAGTTCCTTGCTTTCTGGTACGCCTTCATCAAATCTGGATTCGCCTTCATCATGAGTCCTGAACTGGTGGTCACCGCAGCTGGAGAAGCCGAAGCTCCCAGGTAAATTCTCCGACTCAGCATATCTACTTACCAGCAACTGACACACCACCCCAGACGCAACATTCCCAAAGCAGCCAACAGATTTATCTACCGTTTGTTCGCCTTCTACGTTCTCGGTACCCTCGTCATCGGCGTAACAGTATCCTACAACGACCCATCCCTCCTTTCCGCCATCAACGACGGCGCCCACGGCGCCGGTGCCTCTCCCTTCGTCATCGCCATCCAAAACGCAGGCATCAAAGGTCTTAATCACGTCATCAATGCCGCCATCCTGACATCCGCCTGGTCTTCCGGTAACGCCTGGCTGTTCTCTGGATCAAGAATGCTTTACTCTCTCGCGCTTACCGAACAAGCGCCGAAAATCTTTCTCAAGTGTAACAAGAAGGGCGTACCTTGGGTCGCCGTACTATTCACCTTTGCCATCGGCTGTCTCGCTTTCCTCAACGTCAGCAACAGTGGCGCCAACGTGTTCAACTGGTTCACAAACATCACCACAATCTCCGGTTTCATCGCCTGGATCGTCGTGCTGATAACCTACCTCCGCTTCCGCCGCGCAATGATCTTCCACAACGCTCTCTCCTCCCTCCCCTTCCGCACACCTCTCCAACCATACTCCGCTTGGTTTTCACTAATCATCATGGTTTTGGTGACACTGACAAATGGCTTTTACGTCTTTGTGCCCAGCAGGTGGAATATTTCAGATTTCTTGGTTTGTTACATCACCATTCCTATTTTCCTGGTGCTTTGGTTTGGGCATAAGGTGTGGAGCCGGAATTGGAAGTGGTGGATTGCGATCGAGGAGGTGGATGTGTGGAGTGGAAAGGACATTGCTGATGCGGAGGAGGCGGAATATGAAATCAGGGAGCCTAGAAATGTTGCCGAGAAGATTTGGTTTTGGGTCGTGTGAGGCGAGAAGCGACGCGAAGAGTATTCTATATATTAGAGTGGAGGGAGAAGTACATTGTTACCATTAATGATGAATTGTTATATGCTTGCAACAATCCTGTCAGCTTTCTCCACCTTGATTGCTTGTCTAGGCTTCATGATACTAAAGTTGCATGTACAGATAGGCTTTTGCTTGAGAGGTACAGAGGAAAGCATTTGGGTTGATGACTATTCACGGATGATCAAGGGCACGTATCGCTTGGAGAGAAAAGAAACACACTTCGGAATCCCAATTCTAACAGATAGAAAAAGGCCTCGGGGAAATTGTACTAAATCACAGAAATCACGAAAAATTGCACGGTAAAATGGGAAGTCGGTTGAGAATGAACGTTGTTCTATTTTGCAATGTCAATGCAACGAGCGCAAGGCCCATCTGTCATGGCAGTATTGATCGGACATGTATCTAGATCTGAGAATTGGCTGATCATCAAGATCAGGTCAACTGTATAAGAGATGAGGAGTGAATTATAGTACGGTTTATGTGACAGAAGGCTCTACGACGAATAAGTTAGTCAGCAGTGTAGAGTTCATCACCATTGTCTTCAATTTCCATCAATGCAACAGCTTCTTCGATTCCAGCCTCATCATATTCCTGAGCATCCTCAGCATCTCCATCGGGCAAGAAGTCTGGAAGGTCAATCGGCAATCCAGTACCGATATCAACAGGCACAAATCCATTTGCGTATTCATCATCAGTCTCATCGTCGACGTTGTAAACATCTCGTTCAGCTTGATCGCGAGCTCTGTGCATGTTGATCATGAGCAAATCACCTGGATTAGCTCTGGCGACATCAGCGAGTTCTGCATCCAACAAGCCTTGCTTGATTTGATCGCGCATCTCTTCACGTTGGAAAGCTTGATTGAGCGTGCGTCTGCCAGGACGACCGCTTCGATTGGTGTGGACGAGGACGCCGATTTCCGCTTCCATAGCAATGAGCCATTCGCGGAATCGACGGACGAGATTGCGAACACTGAGGTGTGGGTTTCTGGTGATGGAGGCAATGAGAGCACAGGCGTCGTCGTAGGTGGTTTGGCCTTGCATGATCAAGTCGCAGTGATAGCTTGCCGTGTCGATGGTGCCAGTGATTGATTGCTTGATGATGTTCGCAGCGGAGAAAATGTCTCGGGCGCCAGGCGTGGAAGCGATGCGTGTTAATATGTCGATAGCTATGGTTTCCAAAGACACGAGTTGCCATCTTAAGTGGTGAGTCCAGTCGGACAGACGTTTCAGCAAGCGGTAGTTGATGTTGATTTGAATCATCTCGGGCGTCAGAAAGCTGGGTGGAGGAGGGCGAGAGATGGCTTGACTGTAGGAGGGAAGAGGTGTGTTGGGTAGTGCCGTATTTGGAAGGGGGCCTTGGAGTATAGGCTCAGGTGTGTGAGGCGAAGAGGGTCGCGAATCGAGAGCTGGAGTAGAAGCGGCATTTCTGGCTGCCGTAATTTCGTCGATCTGCTCTGTCAGCAAATGCTCAGGGACGTGACTAATGCGTGAAACATTACCTCCTGAAGTATCAAGAGACCAATGAAGCGCCCCTGCAATAATTCCAGGTAGTGTCAAGCGACCTTCGAATCTCATAGTGTCGAATTCGGACTGGTCATAATTGGGGATCTGGGGACCTCTTCTGTCGGTGTCGTCTGGGTGCCATGTGTCAGGCACGGTGGAGAGCTCAGGGGAAGTTTCGGCGTCGACAAACGGACCTAAACAATTAGCACAGATGGTAGTTTCATTGTGATAGACCATCCAAGGATCGGAGCATGAGCCATGAGGCCAGCCATTAGCACAGTTAGTGGCGCCAGCACCAAAGTTGTACCATCGGGTCTCCCAAGACTTCTCACCGCACTCGGTGCATACATAACGAGTTCTTTCTCCAAAACACATGTTGTTGACTGTTGATCGTATTGGGGTGTTCTGGGTCCGAGTTCGGGGGAGTGTGCAATTCTAGAATAGAGAAGTCCACTGGGCACATTATAAATGAATTGGAAGAGACTAGAAAAGCAGTAAGGTTGATACCGGGGCTTCTTTGAACAATGGAATTGTGCTGAAAACAAAGAAAGGCGGAAGCTGTCCAAAGAAAGCAGCAAAGACAAACGCCACACCTTTTCTGTTGCTTTGTGTCTTTGTCAGCAGCTGCAGACTAACTTCCTGAAATACCACATGGTGGTAATCGACCGATGGCGGGGAGAAGATTTGGCAGCGCAGGCTGAGAAGAGATATTTTCCTCCAATGTCAAGTTTGATGTTCCGCACTCATTCAGCATCTGGTAGGAGCACGTTTAAGGACCACTTCACGTTCTCTCCGGTGAGTCCATGCTGTTAGACGATCGTGGTATTTTGGGCCTTTGTTGTTTTCACTATGTTCTAACACCGCGGTAGCTGACAGCAACACCATAGCCATCGGACTAACCTCCACGACCATGTCCACCACCCTGCTGCTGACTCTGGCGCTCTGGATTTCATCCTTGGCACGGGTCAAATCCCCCATTCGGCAGCCTTGAACGTCGGTCCTAGAGTTCTGGGCTGACGCCTTACACATTCCACGATCTCACATCAGGAGCTTTGAGGGATGGGTTGAACAAATGCGCAGTTTCGATAGAAAGGTGAGCGAGAACCCTGCGATCAGACTGCTAGGTTTCTTGGAAAAGCATTTCGTGCGCATGTCTCGCGGCGGCTTCTTACTGGGAACGGGTAATAGTGTGAAGGACTCAAAGACTATGACTGCGGTGGGATCGATCGAGGATCAGGTTTTAGGAAGGTACGTTCAGGCTTGGAAGGGCTGTGGATTTCTGAAACCCTAATTTGCGTTATCATTGCAATACCGTCTTTTCCCATCCTCTAGGAACATGCACCATATTGCGACACCAGTATATGACTGCCTTCAAGGTTGTCTTATGCGTCGTAATCGAGTCCTGTGAATCCAGGGAGCTGTTGCTGATCGTCCAAGATGAGGAAGTCCAGAGCGTCGAGGCCAGTGAGACCGAACAGAAATGTGTCGCTTGGATCCTCGAGTAATGCCATCGTTGGCACAGCAAACTCGGAGGCAGATTGAAGAGTGAGTTGTCCACTCTCATCCACGGTTTTGGACGGTTCTTGCAAGCCTTTCGTGGAGAAGTCACTCTCAGGATTTGGGGAGCGAAGCGCACTATTTTGTGTTGGTTCAGCGATTGTACTGGGCTCCACCATTGTTGCGCTCTCATAATCTGTGATTTGAGCCGAATGTCCGTCAACAACGGCCTGGATCCATTCCTGATACGCAGTCATTCCGTAATCACCGATACTCTTGTCTCGTTTGCCAATCGGCAGTTGTGCGGATTTCTCAATCACCTCGTGCGCAGCCGCACGAAGCTCCTCGACATATCTTATGCCAGTTTTTGCACGTTGGTTTTCGGTCGCCATGTATCTCAAGCAAGAGAAGCCTGTGTCAATGAATGCGGAATTTGTCTCGATGCCACGCCGCATAGACTCCAAAAGTAATACCACAGTCGCAGTACTGCAGCCTTGAAAATCCGTGAACGAGAACATGCCTAGACTATCCGTTTGTTGTAGCATCTCGAAGAGACCGATGATGGATTTACCCGCATCGACACAATCGTCTGCAAGTCGTTCTAGCCGATCACGATAGGGTATCTCTTGTTCTTTCGACTTCCCGAATAGCTTGTGCAAGTGGAGGCGCAGCAAGAACAACAATGCAGAGCGGCACAACAATATCGAAGCAAAGTGGAAGTTCAGATGCAGATGAACGACTGTGCGATACCCTCTACAGTGCGCATCCAAACGGCTCAATTTCAGTTCGGGAGTCAAACGTGCCTTCCATGCGATGAGACTCCGTTGAAGTTGCTCTATCCTCTGAAGGCCTTCGTTTGTGGCTGTAGTACCGGAAGCGGTGTCTTTGACAATCGAGTCCATTAGTAGGACAAGCTTTGCGTTAGCTACTTGATGAGCCACATTGTCAAAGTACTGGACATTGTCCATAGGTGTGAAAGGCTCAGGTAGAGGTGTATGTATCTCAATACTTGCAATGGATGCTGGACGACCAAGCTTGATGCTTACTGTCCGATCAAGACTGAATACCGACCACCAAAGACGATGTTTGATCTCAGACTCGTGGTAAGATGTTCCATACTCGAGCCTTTGCCGATGGAAGTCGAGCGAGATGGCAATCCTCAGAGCATGGCTCAGGTAGAGGTAAGCTCGATTGTACATGTGTTCAGGTAGAAGATAGACTGCTGTGACCAAGCACACCTGCATAGCTTGAATTGAACATTCAAACGTCGCCATTGGCAGCAGACTGACAGCTAGGCTGTAGAAGTAACTGCCTGGACAGCGTGGGGTTCCAGGAGTGTATGCTGGCGATTCCCTAGTCCTGAGATGGGCAAATTGACTTCCTAGGGCAAAGACCATCAATACAAGGCCGAGGAATAGGCCATCGTTCCTCAGATGGGATCCTTCGTCTTGGTAGAGTTCGTCGAGTTTGCTTTGAAAAGCCTGCTGATCAAAATAGAAGAAGCTATCGGTGGCTAGCTCGTAGCAGCAGGAACTCAGAAAATCTGCAACCGGCTTTGGTGGAAAAAGTCTGATGATCCCTCGGTATTGACTTTGATTCGTGTTCCTGTCTTGTCCGACGTTGTGAGGTACTTCTTGTCGACCCACCCCAGCTCCTCCATACATGGCTTCTCGGACGCGCGACAGAAGATGAGACAGGTGGTCTGCAGCCGTGTCTGAAGGTGGAGGAGCTCCACCTGACTGAGTTTCGCTTTCTTCCAGTAGCATCGGAGATTCTAAAGGAGCTTCCCTGATTTGTTCATCACCGTTTGGCGTCCTATTTTGATTGTCCGCAGAAGCTAGGCTCTGCTCGAACAGTGATGTTGGGGTATTCCCGCTTTCCCCAGGCCCGAAGGAACAGTCGAGAAACTTGCGCTGGCAACGGGTGCATTGTCTGCCCGTAGAATTCACAAGAACGCATTTGTTCTTGCTCCGTTGACAAGCTTGACCTTGATTTGGTCAGTACGATGTACACTGAACAGCTTTGTATTGTAGCCTGCGCAATATACTGACATGCACGCATCGCTCTAAGTCGCTCATCTATTGGGACCCGTGGACGTTGTCGTCCGGGCTTTGTGACTCGACCATTCTGTGACATCAAGAATAATCGTTTTCGCAACAGCCCGATAAGCCAAGAACGGCCATAGAGTATGTTGCAACATAAAGAAGAAGACGCGCAAGGATATAGTCGAGTACATATCAGATGACAGAGTCGCGACAGCGATAACAACGGTTATGTCCAAGAATTTTGTCATCCTTGGCTCTCCGCACGTCTCCGCACCATTGTCATGCGACGTTCACTTCTCGGGACACGCATCTTTTCACTGCGAAAATGCTCTATGTGATCAGCAACTTTCAGGGTTACATGACTATGCGCTCAGAAAGGCATCCGTAGATGAAGAAGAAAAATGTAAATCAAACAATGGAACTTCAAGGCTCGAAATTTGACAACAATTACAAGCAAGCTATGTCTGTCTGGATGCCTCAATTTCCCCCACGAACCCACATGCTCTGATCTTTGTTCACACTCCTCACCACGAGTACCGGAACGCTCTATCTTGCTTATCGGTCAAATCCAAACCAGCAAAGGAGTCTTCCATCTGCGTAGTCTCGGGTTCCACCTGCATAGTCTCGGGTTCCACCCCATCTGCGTCCCGCTTTTGATTTTCCCTTCTGCAAAGGGCCCACCAGGCACCAGTCGTAATGATAAGCAAGAACCAGGTGACGATTGCCGTGACCACTCCAGAGAAGTAACGCGGAGAATGTTTCCATAATTGCGGAGATGCGATGCATCCGGCGCAGTAACCGATGAAGAACACAGCATTGGCAACACTGCGTTTGATATTTCCTTTGATGTTCGAGGCACTCAGACTGAGCAACATAGACCATGGCGCAGTGATACAAGAAGCCTGGATCTGTCAGTGTTGCCCAAAGACGGACCGTAATCAAGACACTCACAAGCCAAGAGGAAACGACAACTCCCCAACCAGCAGAAGCAGGTAACTTGAGTAGCAAAAAACATCCTATCAGTGGAGGAATGCATAGAATCATCGCTATGGCGCAGCGATTACGAGGAAACCAGCTGTACATGAGGACACCCAACCAAATCAGAACTAATTGCACTGCCCCAGAAGGTGCAGTGTAGAGCAAAGTTTGGTGACGACTGTAACCGAGACCCTTGATGATCAGAGACGCGAACTATGTGAGGAAGTAAGCATATTTTCAAGATGCAAAGAGACCCAACACTGACTGTTAGAACCGGTGACTGCATGGTTACCAGCAGACCAAAACAGAAGATCAAGAACACTTTGTAATCCAGCAGTGCCTCTTTTAATTGAGTCATCGAGAAGTCCTTGTGATCACCGCCCTCGTGAGATCTTGCCATTCGTGCCATAAGAACTTCTCTCTCTCTCTGATTGAGGAACCATGCATCAGAAGGGCCACTGGGCATTGCGAAGAAGAAAATTACACCAATTGCGGCGGTCATTGCTCCACAGACGATGAACATGACTCGCCATGGAGCAAGGTCGAGATGTTTGCTCTCGGCGATGCCAAACATGAGCAACGATCCGACAACTTGAGCTATGGCGTTCATTGATATCCATAGTCTAGCAGTTCGTCAGTAAAATCTGCTGGCGACGTGTCCTAATCAACTCACGCTGTTCGCATGGCGTGTTCTTCCTTCTTGTACCAGTAAGAAGTGATCGATACGAATGCCGGGCTGACCGCGCCTTCGCTGAAGCCAAGCAGGAAACGGACGGCTGCGAAGCCTGCAAAATCTTTAGGCGCCGCTAGACACATACAAATGCCGCCCCATACAATACTGATGTTATCCTTGGTCAGCGAGGTCGATTCAAGAGACTGCGTATGGACTCACATCGTGAATCCGACGAGTTTCGTCAATCGCAATCTACTCATAAGATAGATGAAGGGGTATTCAGAAACCAGTTGACCTACGTCACGTTAGATTACCCTGTGTCAGCGCCAGATGCATCGCTCACCAATATAGAAGATGCTCGAGCACCACGAGTACTGAGATGCATCCATTTTCAGATCTGTGATAAGACCTGCTACTGAAGCATAACTCAAGCTTTGTTTGTCCAGGTATTGACAGAAGAATACGAAGCACATCTGGTGTTTTGTTAGATAAACTTACAAGTGGTGGCAGCTTGTCTTACCATAGGAAGAATGATGCAATCAATTTTTCTAACGACCTTTCTCTCCTCGTCGGCTGTAAATGTGACATCGAGTAGGACCTGCCCACCGATGGCAGGCGTTGTAGTTGGCTCGAGACCTAGTTCGGCCTTCTCCATTGAATGACGAGTCGTCTTGATCTGAGGGCTGGCTTGGTGCACGTTGGTGAGCTAGCAAAAGCGATAGGTTCTCGACGAGATCCTCAGACTTCTGTGAGCACATATTTAATGTTCCTCGTATGAACGCCATCATCATGTCGACTCGTATCTCTCGTTCTTGGTCTGATAGAGTGATAGGCGTGCAAAGAGGGGAAACTTTGGTGCTGCGACGGCCGACGGAGATAGCTCGCGGGCCGCTGTCAAGCGGATGGCGGCAAGCGTCCACATCCGCGCACTTGGCCGCAGCACGCTTCCCGGCCGACCATCGTGACCTTGGCTGTGAATGTGCCGTCCACTGCGATAAACACTTCTTATTCTGGTCGCTCTGCTGTAAGTCTACTTCGAAGCAATACAAGTTGGCTTGTCGACACAGTTCATCATGACTACCAAATCCCAGAGAATTAAGCCATGGCAGCTCCCTCCGCACAAAACTTACATCTTCCAGAACGCGAACATTGTTGACAGTGAAAGGGGTCTCATTCGTAAAGAATGCACTGTCAAAGTCAGCAATGGTGTTTTCGATGAGGTCAAGGAAGGCCGTCTTCTTGACACTCAAGGAGCCATCGTTGTCGATCTCGAAGGACGTTTCCTCTGCCCAGGATTGATTGATTCCCACGTTCATCTCATGGCCGTTCCTGGATTCGAAGATCTGAGCAAGGCTTTCGGCAACCCATTTGCTGTTTCCGCCTTCCGTCAACCTTATGTGTGTCAGCAAATGCTCTCTCGAGGCTTCACAAGCGTTCGAGACTGTGGAGGCGCAACCTACGCGTTGAAGGAGGCTATCGAAGATGGTGTCTTTCCTGGACCGAGGCTTTTTTTGTCGGTCCATGCCCTCTCACAAACTGGTGGGCATGCAGACATCCGCGTGAGTCCAACGATCTTTTCCACAAAGATTGATGTGCTGATCGAAGCAGGGGCCCAATGATCATGAACAATGCTGCGGTGGCGCGAACGGAGATCTTGGTCGAATCTGCGATGGAGTGGAAGACTGTATCAAAGCCACAAGAGAGCAGATTAGAACAGGAGCAGACTTCATCAAGATTATGGCAGGCGGAGGAGTCACGACACCTACCGATAAGCTGGAAAATGTTCAGTTTACTGCTCAGGAAGTAAAGGCGATCACCACTGTCGCAGGAAATGCTGACCTCTGGGTGCGTCCAAGATACATTGTCAGGTTTCACAATCCTTCGAGCTAATTTTGGTAGGTTACCGCACACGCTTATACCCCGAAGTCGATTGTACATGCAATCGAGAATGGCTGCAAAGGTATCGAACACGGTAACTTTCTCGATGAGCCTACCGCAAAGCTCATGGCAGAAAAAGGAGCATTTCTAACACCCACACTGGTCACTTACGCCGAGATGAACGACTGGCCTGGCTATCTGCCACCAGAAAGTGCAAAGAAGAACAGCGCAGTTCTGAAAGCCGGTATCCGATCGCTGAAGATTGCTTCAGAAGCTGGCGTGACTATCTGCTTCGGCACTGATCTGTTGGGTCCGCTGGGCAGTGCCCAGACACGAGAGTTCAGCATACGCTCGGAAGTCCTTTCTTCGGTGGACCTGCTTCGTACGGCAACGGTCAATCCTGCACGTATGCTACGGGTTGAAGACAGATTGGGTCAGATCAAGCCTGGCTTCGTCGCCGATCTTCTTATACTTGAGTCAAACCCACTGGAAGACATCACTATATTGGACTCGCCCGATAAACATCTCTTTGCAGTCATGAAAGAGGGTCGAGTGTATCACAGCCGCTGGTCGAAGCTGCCAGTCGACGCACCAACACCTGTCTCTTTCATACAATGAATGGTTATACGGAGATATTTCAAATGTAGTTCCGTCCACAAGTTTCTCATGTGAACTTTGGCTGGAGTTTGCCAGAGACCCTCTCCAAGATTCTTTGCGGCAAGAGCGTCTCATACACATGACCAACCCACTCACAGCACAGTTCTCTCGTGTGAGCCGGATCGATGATCTCCTCTACGCCAAAGTGATTGGCGGTGCGGATGGGATTCATCAATCGTTTGTACTCGTTCTCAAGCTCTGCGTATCTTTCATCTCGCTTTTGCTTGCCATGTTGACGCTCGATCTCCCGAAGTTCGAAAGAATGACCGACTTCAATGCCGCCCTCAAGCGGCAGGGATCCCCATTGGCCAGAAGGCCATGCAACTCGCATGCGAGGGTCTCGACAGTCAAGCATTAAACCACCTGCTACGCCATAGACGCGTCTTGTGATGACACTGAAGACGGGCATGGTCGTGCTGTAGTAAGCTGTGGCTAGTGAGATGCCATGTCGCATTGTCGCATTACGCTCAGCAACTGTTCCGATAGCATATCCGGGTATGTCCACAAATTGAACCAGAGGGATATTGAAAATGTCCAAGAACTTGAGCATCCGTGCGATCTTCTGCGAGCCCAGAGCATCGAGTGCACCGGCATTGACCTCGCAATTCAGCGATACAATACCAACGGGCTTGCCTCCGAGTCGAGCCAATCCAACGATCGCTGTCCTGCCCCAGAGTGAACCAATCTCGAAGAAAGAGCCTTGATCGACAACTTCGGTGATAATCTTGCGAGCATTGTACATGCGATTCTTTGCACGAGGAATGATTGACCGAAGCACCTCGGACTTGCGGTCCGTGGGATCCGATGATTCAATGACAGGAGGTAGCATGGTCCCGCAGTCTGGAAGATAGCTCAGAACTGTGCGCAACTGCTCGAAACATCCGGCTTCGTCGGCTGCGAGATTGTCGATGGTGCCGTTCGTACAGTGTACTGCTGGGCCACCTAGATCTGCAGGTGAAAGATCCTCTTCGAAACTTGCATTCTTGACGACATCCGGTCCAGCGTTGAACAAAGAGCCAATGTCGCCGGCCATGATGGAGAAATGACATGCCACAACACGAGCAGCGCCCAGCCCGATGGCTGGACCGACAACTGCGCCGAGGTTTGGAATACCCAAGTTGAGCTGTTCGACAACATATTGGAAAGAGGGCAGTGGCGGTATGTAAGAGTACCCCCATGAGCGAATTGTTGTGACAGATCCACCGCCTGAAGAACCGTCGACTAATTTCACAATCGGCAGCTTCAACGCGATGGCGAGCTTTTCCATATAGACCTGAATATGGTCAGCGTATGGACTCCTAGAGGGGTGAAAACCCTTACTGTCTTCTCGGTCGAAGCACCATCAGCATGGCCGGCTCTAATTGAGAAGTCGTCTGCTGTCAGGATGATCTTGCGACCTCGTAATCTTCCGAATCCTTGAACATTGTTGGATGGCACAAAACCGATTGGTTCTTCTTTTGTATCGCCACTTTGCTTCCACTTGACAGTACCAGATACACTCCCCACAGGCCGAAAGCTCCCAGGATCGAGGAGTTGTTGTATTCTCTCCTGTACCCAGAGCTTACCGGCTTTCTTTTGTCGCACATAACCTCGATTACTGGTATCAGGTGTCGCTGCGATTCCCTGGAGTGTTGCAATCTGACCAAGAACATCCGAGTAGTCTGACGGTAGAGCACTTGCGCTTCTGCTGCCTCGCTTTCTTGACTGGTTCTTTGGTGTTCCTGTCGCAAGATGCGAATTGACCTGGTCAAGACGTTCCTTCGCGGTCTTGTTCGACATTTTGGGGTGAGTCAGGATTGCTCTGTCTGGATCTCGATCAATCAATCAAGTGTCAGCGACAACAGTCATCTTGATCGTTCCACAATTGCTGCCCTAACGACACTGTTATGGTACAAGTCGTAGTAAGTTTGGGAATGCCCTCGGTTTGCCGTGAGAGATGGGGAGGGGCGTGTCGTCATCCTCCGCAAATGCCGAGGTACGAGACCATCAAGCCTCCTGCCATTCTTGTGATTCCGCTACCTTCGATGATATCCCAGCACCAGTAACCTTGTGCGTGCGAAACGAGATTCGGTATCATCTAGCTGCTTGTCCTTACAATCTCTCAAAATTCCCAGCCACCGAGCGGCCACAGACGCTCCCTCCACCATGTCAAGGCCTCCGACGAGACAGATCGAACGACTTCTTGTCGCAAACAGGTCTGTACTCTGTGACTCTGCGAGGTCCTTCCTCATCTGATGAGAAACAGAGGGGAGATAGCGACAAGGATCATCTCCTGCGCTCGAGAGCTAGACATAGAAACCTTCGCCATTTACATCGCCGGAGACGACTCTCACACTTTAGGCGCAGCTCACGCCATCAAATTGGATAGTGCTTCATCTTTCATGAATATCCACGAACTTCTACGTATTGTAAGAGACAACAATATCGACTCCGTTCACCCTGGATATGGCTTTCTCTCTGAATCAGAAGAGTTCTCCAAAAGGATGTGGGAGGAGGCGGATGCTGTTGTTATCGGTCCTGGCTGGGATATCCTTAGCAATACTGGAGACAAGCTAAAAGCAAAACTTCTTGCTGCGAAATGTAAGTGCCCGATGCTGAGACAGCTTGACTCTACTGATCAGATGTACAGGCCAAGTCCCGACAACTCCAGCGCTCGATCGACCTACAGATAATGTGGAGGACATTCGTAGTTTCGCAGCAAAGACAGGTTTCCCTTTCATGATCAAGGCAGTCGATGGAGGTGGTGGCCAAGGAATCCGGCTGGTCCGTAGACTTGACCAGCTCGAATCGTTGTTCAAACGCGCCCTTGAGGAGAGTCCGTCGAGGCAGGTATTCGCAGAAAAAGCGGCGATTGACGGATTCCGACACATCGAAGTCCAGATCATCGGCGATGGAACAGGTAACGTCACACACCTCTGGGAACGTGATTGCAGTATCCAAAGAAGATACCAAAAGATCGTTGAGTTTGCTCCAAGCTTGATCAGTGATCGGAGACTTGTTGCACAAGTCATTAACGCCGCGCTAGAGATGGCCAGCCACGTAAGTTGACATCTATCTGAGGAGGATCTGACTGATGATTGACTAGATCCGGTACTTCTCACTGGGTACCTTTGAGTTCTTGGTGAATCCGATCTCGCAAGAGTTTTACTTCCTCGAGATCAATCCTCGTCTCCAGGTTGAGCATACAGTCACCGAGAGCATAAGTATGTCAGACCTAGTCAGATCTCAACTTATGCTCTCCCAAGGTGCCACACTTGACGATTGTGGTTTGACAAGCTCGTCGTTAGCCCGAGATCCTGAAACACTACCACCACTCCATAGCATACAATTACGAGTCACTGCCGAGAACGTAGAAACAGATTGGGCATTGTCCATCGGCAAGATCTCAAAATCCAGGTTTCCAACCGGCAATGGCGTTCGTGTCGATACCCATCTTGTCAATGGGCATGATGCGATTGTATCTACAGACTTTGACAGTCTCATCGCTAAACTGATCATCACAGGCTTTTCCTGGCGCGAAACGGTCCAAAAGGCAAAGCGTGCGTTGGAAGATACTCTCATCTCTGGCGTGCAGACGAACGTCAACATGCTCAAAGCTATCGTCACGCATCAGGATTTCCTAGAGGGTAGTTGTGACACTCAGTGGTTGGAGAACAGACATGAAGAGCTTCTCCATGCCAGCCGACAATTTCGTACATCTCATCAGACTTCTGCACCGGATTTGACATCAGCTCTTGTCAACTCAACTGGCAGTACGATTCTCCGAAAGGGTGACGCCTGGACTGCCTCTATCTCTTCACCCTCGGATCCGCGAAGTAACGATGTACCATATCACGTCGAACTGACTCGCGTCTTCCGCAACGACTTCCCCGGATATCTGAGCGCAGAGCTACTGTTCACCACACCATCGCAAGAGTCCAAACCATATCGGATCACGCTCTCTTCAACAACTGCAAGTGCAGCGGCAAACACTTCCCAGCAACGGCGAGGAGACCCGTCAGACTCATCTCACGTCATCATCCCTTTTCCTGGAAAATTGGTCGAGGTACTTGTTGATGAAGGCGATGTTGTACAGCAAGACGATGTCATCTGTGTCGTGCAGCAAATGAAAATGGAGCTCGAGGTCCGATCGCCGAGAAGTGGAAACGTGGTGTGGATCACAGAATTGGAAGATGGTGAAGATGTTGCGGAAGGAATTCTGGCTGCGATAGTGGTGCCACAGAAGGACGCGAAACTCTGAGAGATTCAAAAACATAGTATTAATTGAAAACGTGCTCCTAAGCGCCCACAGACAAACAGTTCAAGTGATAAACAAAACATGATAATCACAGCGTTCTTGATCCCTTCACACAAACATCCATCCACCAAACAACAGACCAAGTCCAAGTTGCACAAACCCTGCAGACTGAATGGAGGAAGCAGCTCCCGTGGACGCAGCAATACTGCTAGTCGCACTTGCAGCACCGGATGTAGCTGAACCTTGACTACGCGACGCAGATCCGGTGGCGGCTGAAGCTGCAGAAGAGGAAGAGCGTGCGGTTGAGGATGCCATGCTGCTGGAGGCCATTGAAGAAGCCATCGAGGACGACATCATTGACGACGACATCATAGAAGACGACATCATTGACGACGACATCATGGAGGACGATGCAGCAGCGCTTGAAGCAGAAGCAGATGATCCTCCAACAGCAGAAACGCCAGCTGAACCTTCAGCACCGAGAACACCACCATAAACCTGCTCAGGAACCGTACTAGTCCCAGCAGTCGACGCAGCAACAATGAATGCACCGATCGTTTGATCATTCGACGACCTTTCACAACCACCAGTCAGTGAATAGCCCAACTCTGATGCGATTGAAGGGAAAGAACTCACGGAGGATTAATCACACCGACCATACCAGCCTGGCAATGATCGCCTTGAGGACAATAATACCAAATCGGATCGGTATTGTTGACGGTGATGGTGAAAGTCGTGTTGGACTCTCCACTGGCCACTTTGACGAAACCGGAATTGAAGCCATTGTCCATGGCCGCGCAGGGGCTGGAGTAGCTACTACGAGCCACACCATGAGCGCGAGGGTAGAAGTGGAATGTGACAGTGTCGCCGACAGCAGCGGTGGTGGAGTTTGGAGAGAAGACTAGGCCATCCTCGCCGACGTCGATGGAATGCGATGCGGCATTGACAATGCCAAACAAGGACAAAGCAATTGGAAGAGTGTGCGACTTCATCTTCAGTTTAGAGAAAGAGATACCAATGGAGAAAGTAATGACAGTATCAGTACAAGTCAGGCAGGGACGACCTGGACTTTATGTAGGTGCCCGGAAGCTGAAAACCCACAGTCCGTCCAGCCTCCGTACACCGTACACAGATCAAACGTTGGAACGGCAACAGCAAACACCAACCAAGAGACGCACTCTGCAAACGCCGAAAACCATATAACGAGTCTAGTAGGGTCTCTGGAAATCACTGAATACGGTGACATTCAAGGGTACCTTGCAGGTCATGTGTCTGATTGATTGGAGCGGAGATATATTAAGCTTTATGGTTTGGGGGGAACATGGCGTTTCTTAGCTGCGTCGAGCGTTGACTTAAGAAATTTCAAAACGGGCTCATGATCCAGGCTGACAGAGCGGGGGAGCCAACGGGGAAGGGTTCAGCTGGATTATTTGGATGTGGTCGAGGCATCTGGTAAAGTACTCTCAGCCCGCCCAGCACAGTACAGTAAGCCAATCACCCCTTCGTCCGCTCAGCGGTGGTTAGCAGAACTAACGACTCAGATGCGGATCACTTCGGCGACAAAGTCGACAACATCAACAATGACAATGGTGAGGACGCTGCCTGGTTATCCCAAATGCGCTGTCGAGCGCCGTAGAGAGGACCTTGAACGATGAGACAATAATTGGAGATAGATGTCAGTCTATCTGGAGGACACTCGGTCACTGCGAATTTTGTGCCCTTACTCATCAAGTCCGTGGCGTGCGTCTTGCAGATCAATCTCTCCATCATCGAACACAGGCATCAAGTCCCCACCGGGCGCATCGAACCAAGGCAACATTTCCAAGCCCAGTAAGCTCATGTCTACATCTTGACTCTCAATCAAGAAATCGCCGTAACTGTCCTCGCCTTGATTCAAGTTGAGCAGTTCTGATTGTTGGTTGAAGGAGTTCATCGGGGCGTTGAGTGAATTATTGTCGTTATCAGACTGACGTTGATGCAAGGGTGAAGAAAAGGTAGGAGGTGATGGTGCGATCGTCGCAAATGCGGATGCAGGTAGGGATGGGCGGTGACTTCGTTGCTGTGTTGAAGAGCGGGGTATGCTGTTTCCAGAATATGTACGTATGTGATGATTCTGTGGCTGGTGGAAGGAAGACGGGCTGTTTATGGGCATATTGTTGAGGTCGAACGGATTGTTGCTGTCGAGTACTGAGTCCAAGGATTGCTGTACAGGCTCTTGGTTGCCATTGGCGCCAGAGAAGTGCCACGCGACGTTTGTGTTCGGTGAATTGAGAGTGCCGGTCAGTGTCCATCCGATAGGTTGATTGGCTTCTCCCACTGCTGGCGGGGATCTGGCTTGCATGAACGAGCTCTGCATCAAAGCACTCGGGGACCAGGGATTGGGTGTAGATTTCTTCCTCCACCCTGGCTGGTTGAAAGCAGGCTTTGGTTCAGGTGGCTCAAAAGCACTTTCACCTTCTTCGGCAGTATAGAGCAGTGGATCTCCAACACCTTTGAACTTTTGATCCAACACTGTAATGATGTATTTCGTACCACCCCAGTATGTCTCGACACTTTGTAATGCTTTATAGCAAAGCTGATAATGCTGATTCGCGGCTGTCGCGAGTAGAGTATGGCGCGCAAGAGCTCTTTCTACCATGGGCTGTCGGTTGCTGTTCGCCAACATGCTTGATGGTCGCGTCATGTGGGCCATCTCCGCGATTGCTGCCCCCGCTTGTGGCTGCTGATCTCTTGCAGGACTTCCGGCGCGCGAGTTGGAGGACGACTGGGAGCGAGAATGTTCTTTCGAGGTCGCAGTTTGCTCGGCCGTCTCTTTGAGGAAAGCGCAAGCAGCAATATAGATGGGCTGCGTGGTAAATGGATTACCGAGACCCGCCTTCGTGTCGATGAGCTGCGAGTATGACAGGATATCTGCGATCGTTTTGGCGGAAGACATGGACAATGCTTGACTGTTAGGAAACAACTGGAGCATTTTGCCTTCAAAGGTCTTGAGCAAGGTTGGCTGATGAAGTAATACAATGAGAGTGTGGAACCAGAAATGTAAGAGAACAAAGTTGGTTCCTTCTCCGGCTTTGACGTAGTGATGGAAATTCATGGCTTGGAAGTGCAGTTTCGGTGACAGACCTGTGATATATCAGTGCTAGTTGGAGTTTTTGTTTCAGGAAACGCACCTTGGTAGAAGTTTGTGACTCGCGCTTCCATCTCTGCCAGCTTCTGGGGGGTCTCTGCAGTAATGTCTGATGGCTCCTTGATGCCGTTGAGCAAATCCGCAACTCGGCCATAGAGGCAGACAATTCTGATTAATGCAGGGAAAGGGGAAGGCCAGCCGGTTTTTGGATCTAGCAAATCGAGCGGCGGAAAAGAGAGCTCGATGTCATCATCCTGCAATGTACTTCGTCGACCTGTGCCAGAAGAGACGACGCGATCCAGAAAGAAGACAGCCCAGAACGTATCAACCCGTTCCCTTTCCGCTGCTCTCTCTTCCTCTGCTACAGCGACATCATAATCTTGGGAGTTGATGCGTCCAAGTATTCTCTCCGAATCCTTCTCCTGCCTCGAGTACTTGGGTGAGGAGCCATAACGACCCTCGTAGCGAAGTCCATCGCGCTTGTGCAAACCAAGATCTTGAGCCAATCGGATTGATATGCCAAGATACATCCAAAGGCCGCTATCTCGACTCTCGCCAAACTCGTTGTATGCAAGTAGAAGAGCGGTTTGAACGGCAGCAACACTTGGTGTAGCATAGGTTTCGATCAGAGCCACTTTTGCACGGTGAGCAAAAGCTGAACCCTGCTCAGAATGGTTGACGGCATGACCTTCGCGTGGCTGCTCGACGATCAACTGATGAGTAGAGAAGCGAGCAGCGAGCGCGCATACAGCATCAACAAGGATTGCATCTACCTGCTTCTCCTCAAGGTCTTTCATAAAAGTGTCACGCTGGAGAAAGGGAAAGTTACAGGCAAGGTGGGTAAAGAAAGTCTCGCAAAGATGAGTGATTAGCTCGCTTGGTGGCATCGAAGAATTGTCGTAGAACGGCAAGACCTGAGGAGTACGCGCATCCGGATCATATGTAGCAGAATGACTGGACATGCCAGATGCGCCAGGCTGTGCACCGGTCGAGGGCGAGGTTACACCATCCACCATGGATGATGAGCGATTTACCTTGACGACCATCTGTTTGAAGCCCGGCATGATGGCTGTTGGACCAAGCCATCTGAAATAAGGCATGCGATTCCGAGCGTTAGAAAAGATGGAAGGTCTCGGGAAGTAGCTCTGTTCGCTTTCAACTCTCGAAGGTTGTGGTCGAATATGCCCCGGATCAGCAGGGACTGAGTTGTTTGACACGAAGCCCATGCTCTGGCTCCGCGGCTTTGGGATAGTCGTCTTCTGTTTCCTTGGGGGAGGGGCTTTGATAGATTCTGCCGTCGCGGAACGATTCAAGGAAGGAGCTGAAACTCGCGGAGTCTCGACTTCGTCGCCATTGACATTTCCAGAGGAACCGTCGTCGGCATAGCCAGTACACTCCAGCCTGTTGTTGGTACACGTACTGCAATGTGGGCGTTCTCCAGAACAAGCGACCTTCCGTTTCCTGCAAACTAGACAGGCAGTAGACACGCGACGTCTTTTCGCCTGAGGAGCTCCTTGACTCGTGATGAAGCGTAGTTTCTTAGCCTGTGGTTCGGCTTTCTGCTTTTGTTTCGGAGCAGGCTGACTGGATTGAACTGGTGGAGCAGGATCGTCCTGGTGATGAGATGACGGGGAGACGAGCTTCCCGGCCCAATCTCTTTGATGATAGCTAGTCATTACTCGTAGATAACATTTCAATATTCTTAGGGCGGGCGCTTCTTTGCCGATCAGAGAAGATGTGAA
Source organism: Aureobasidium leucospermi (assembly GCA_019775405.1). Taxonomy (NCBI): domain Eukaryota; kingdom Fungi; phylum Ascomycota; class Dothideomycetes; order Dothideales; family Saccotheciaceae; genus Aureobasidium; species Aureobasidium leucospermi. The sequence goes on from JACWFU010000010.1 coordinate 115,857, forward strand.
AAGATGGAGAGAAAAGGGTCACAGCGAGTGGGGTTTGAGCGCATGAGAGCCGAGCGATCACGGAGGCCACTCCAACTAGCAAAGATGGGTTCGCTGGGGCAGGGGCACGGAGTCGATGGAGAAGGATTATCAGGGAGTCGAGTCACGTTCAAGCCAACAAGAGAAGTGTCAAGATGCGGGAAACTCCCTGCAGAGAGGATGGCAAATTGGAAGACGGCCATGTCGTTCCTCCAACGTCAAGCCACAGGTCACCAGAGCCGATGGCCATCTCATTAGAAGATGCGGGATGCGGGGCGACCAAAGTGCAAGAAGCTTTCCCCGCTCTTGCGCACGGATCCCCCGAGAGTCGACGACGCGGCGTGTGCCGGTTCGGGTGTTGCAAGTGTCGTCGCCGACTTTTTGGCATGTGAAGTTGGAAAAAGTAGCTGAGTACGACCATCAATATCAACATCCCTATCAACAATGGAGGCCATCATCCGTCCGGCATTGACCGCCTCTGGTCGTCGCACAGTCACTATCCGTTTCCGTCCAGCATGCCGCTGCCTGCACAACAGCGCCTCAAGGACAGCAACGCCACTACCTCATGGCATCGCTGCCGGACCGCCACCGCAACCTCCCCAAGCACCCACTACCGAGACCGAGGACCGTGTTGCGCGTAAGAGACAACAAGCTGCTCTTCTGGAAAGACAGGCGCAGATCAAGGTTGACCCCAAGAAGCCCGCCACAGCCTTGCGCAAGCGTTTCTGGAAGGAGTCCTCGGTCGTCGAAACACCTGGTACAGAGTGATTGGCCTGCAACGACAATGCCTCTACTAACACATTGCGCAGATGGACTTCAGATCATGCTTGACAAGCGCCCGGTCCGAATGGCTTCAAAGGAGATTCTGACTCTTCCTCCCACCAAACACGCCCTCGCCTCAGGCATCGCCCTTGAATGGGATCTCCTTACCTCTGCTCAACAAGCACTCAAACACCACTATATTCCTCTCACATCGCTGAGTTCCCGCGCAGTCGACATCCACAATGCAGACCTTGCAGGGGACAAGAAGATACGGGAGAGCGTCGTCACAATGTTGATGCGCTACCTCAGTACCGACACATTGCTTTGCTGGGACCCCGAGAAGAGTATCCATGACCCTTCATCCAGTCTCGACATGAAGGACGATGGTCAGCCGAAGCAAAGCTTGAGATCGAAACAGGTTGAGAACGCCGAGCCCATTCTTGCATACCTCACGACGCACATTTTCCCCGGACTTGAGATTGTGCCCATCTTGGGCGAGGAGAGCATCATGCCAGTACCGCAACCCAAGGTTACGCAGGAAGTGATTCGCGGATGGATGACTGCCCTGCCTGCGTTCGAGTTGGCAGGTCTGGAGAGAGGAGTCCTGGCCACCAAGAGTCTGCTTGTCGCAATCCGCCTGCTGGTTGAGTGGAGTCAGGAGTTCAGACATCTGCAAAAGACCGATAGTGGATCAAGATTCGGCATTCCCGAAGCTCGTGCAGCTGCTAGTGTTGAGGTGACATGGCAGACGGACATGTGGGGGGAGGTTGAAGACACTCACGATGTCGACAAGGAGGATGTTGCCAGACAGCTGGGCAGTGTTATTCTGCTGGTGTCGTAGAGTACATGATAGATGTACAGTAGAAGGATTGTATAGAGCTTGTACGAATACCTAGAGATGTTGCATAAAGGTGGACAAAGGGTTGCATAAGCCAAGGGGGCAGTGTAAATATAGACTTCTAGACCAGCGCGCTCCCGCACGGCGTTGTCGACCACATCCGTCATGCATCATAACCGAGAGTTTATCCAACAGAGCTGCCGTTGTCTTGCTTGTCTTCCCCTCTTTTGATCTCACCTTGAGTAGCTCGTTTGCATACCAGTTGATTCTGAAATATCAGAAATCTGGACTTGACCATGGCAGAGAAGTAAGATGGAAGCGAGCAATCTATGAGATCTGCGCCAAGACTGACTTCCCCTCAGCTCGTCCTCGCATCAGCGCAACAAGTCGTCGATCGCAAAGTCGCTCTTGTCAAAGGTGACGAGCAGAGGCGACGCGCCTCATAACGAGGCTCCCGACTCTCCAGCAACAGACAACCTCGAGCCATCTTCTCCGACCATGGCTTCGGGCCGCACTTCTTTTCAAAGCGTGCGACCGACCCCTCATCTGGTTACGACCATGACCAACAACAACCCTGACAGTGCATCTGCAACATCACCACCCTCTCGATCACCGCAAGCCCCTCGCAATGGCTCAATCACCACCATGCCCCAAGGATCCACCACGTCAATCGAGCAGTCAGTCAAACTATTCAAGGTGTTTGAAGCCTTGCGACAAGGTGACACTGCTGCCATCAACAAGCACTTGCGCGAAGACTCGACTAGACTCGAAGGAAACACCATCCTACACCTCGCCGTACAATGCGCTGAGCCGTCAGTCGTCGAGTATGTCCTGAGCATGGGCCAGAGCACTCTCGACGTCAATGCCAGAGACCGCGACGGCAATACTCCCTTGCACATTGCCTCCTCTCTTGGTCGCACCTCTGTCATCAAGCTCCTCCTCGACCAGCCGCAGATCAATGAATCGACTACAAACTTCCAGGGGAAGACGCCTCTAGATCAAGCTCGCAGCCCAGACGCTTTCCAGCTCCTCCAGCTCGCCCGCTCTCTCTTCATCGACAGAACTACAAAGAGGATCCAACACCTCGTCCAGTCCGCCGACTATGGCACCCTCGAAGACGTCCTCGCCGATGACCACGTCCGCCATGTCGTCGACATCAACGCCCCCGAATTGGCTACCGAGCCCCAGACCGTCGAGTCAGGCGGCACCCTGCTGCACGAAGCAACTCGCAAGAAGGATACACAGCTCATTCAGATCCTCCTCCTCAATGGTGCCGACCCCTTCCGTCGCGATCGCAAAGGCAAGCTGCCTCAAGAGATCACAAAAGATGACCACACCAAGCAGATTCTTAAAAAGTCGCCTGCTGCTGCCGCTGCTCAACGTGGTGTTCAAGAGAAGGCTATCCTGGGTACCGGCGAGGGTCCACCAGAAAATGCTTTGAGTGCAAAGGAGGCCCGTGAGATGAAGGGTTACCTCAAGAAGTGGACAAACTACACGTCCGGCTACAAGCTGCGATGGTTCGTGCTGGAGGATGGTGTCTTGAGCTACTACAAGCACCAAGACGATGCTGGCTCTGCTTGTCGTGGTGCCATCAACATGAAGATTGCCTCTCTCCACATGGATTCCAAGGACAAGCTCACGTTTGAGATTCACGGAAAGTCGTCGGTCAAGTACCATCTCAAGGCAAACCACGAGGTCGAGGCAAAGCGCTGGTTCTGGTCGTTGAATAACGCCATCCAGTGGTCCAAGGACGAGGCTCGTGAGGAGCAGAAGCGTCAACGTCAGGAAGGCGAGGCCTTGCGCCAGGCTGCTGCCGACAAACATTCCGGTGCTCCTTCTGTTGCCGACTCTTCCACTCTTGCACCCACCGTCACCAGCGACCGCCGTACAAGTATCGCCCGCACGACCGATGGAGAGACTTTGTACGGCGACGAGTCCAGCAGGCTGACTAGAGCGCACACGTTCGAGACAGAGGGCGAACGGGACTTCGAGGATGAGGAGGATGACTACGGTGACGATGACAGCTCCCACGACATCAAGCCTATCAACAAGGATGCCTTCAACATCACCGCCCAATCTGCCAAGCTCCAGCTCGATTTGCTGGCCTCCGTGTCAAACTCGCTGCAGCAAGAGAAGGTCAACAACCCAAATCTCCCTCTCGGCCACCCTGATGTCGAATATGCCCTGACCTCGTACGACACTGCTGTCGGCAACCTCAGGGGCCTCCTGATCGATCTTCTTCGTCTCTCCAAGGATCACGATGCATACTGGCAACACCGTGTCGACCGTGAAGCACATATCCGCAAGTTGTGGGAAGAGAGCATGGCTCGCGTCGCTGCGGAACAGGAAGAGTTGGAGAATCGCATCGGCGAGAGTGAGGACAAGCGCAAGAGAACAAAGCGTGCTCTGAGAGACGCTCTCGAAGGTCAAGGTTCGGGTACTGCAAGTCGAGCTCGCAGTCGTAGAGGAACCACAGCTACTCAAAGCAGCAGGTTCGCCGCTGCCGTTGCTGATATTCCTGTCGCTGATGATGGAACTGCTGTGGCCGCAGATACTGCTTCTCTCAGTCGCAGACAGACCCTTGCTGACTTGACCAACCACGATGTCTCGGACGATGAGTCTGACATGGACGAGCAGTTCTTCGACGCCGTCGATGCCGGAGAGGTTGAGGTTGTTGGCCAAATGCCTGTCGCCAGTACACCTCAGACCAACACACAACCCGAGGAAAAGGCCGCCCCGGCTGAAGACAACACATCTACCGCCATTCAAAAGTCGTACAAGGGATACGAAGACCCTGTTAGATCCAAGCTTCCTATCGATGCCGATAACCGACCCAAGGTCTCCCTTTGGGGTATCCTCAAGAACATGATTGGCAAGGACATGACCAAGATGACTTTGCCTGTCACCTTCAACGAACCCACCTCCCTTCTCTACCGTGTTGTTGAGGATATGCAGTACACTGAGCTTTTAGACACCGCTGCCGAACGCTCCGATTCTGCTGAGAGAATGGTTTATGTTGCTGGATTTGCCGCTTCGGAATATGCTTCCACCATTGGAAGAGTTGCAAAGCCTTTCAACCCTCTGCTGGGTGAGACCTTCGAATATGTTCGTCCTGACAAGGGTTACCGCTTCTTCATCGAACAAGTCAGCCATCACCCTCCTGTTGGTGCCGCTTATGCAGAGAGTGCCAAGTGGGAATACTATGGTGAGTCTTCTGTCAAGAGCAAGTTTTATGGCAAATCCTTCGAAATCAACCCGCTTGGTACATGGTTCCTGCGTCTCAAGCCTACCAACGGACCGGAAGAGCTCTACACTTGGAAGAAGATCACATCCTCTGTTGTTGGCATCATTACTGGCAGCCCTTCCATTGACAACTACGGCTTGATGGAAGTCAAGAACCACACAACCGGTGAGACAGCAATCCTCGACTTTAAGCAGCGTGGTTGGAAAGCATCATCCGCTTTCCTTGTCGCCGGCAAAGTCACCGATGCAAAGGGCGTACCCAAATGGAGTATAGGCGGCCGCTGGAATGACAAAATCTATGCCCGTCCCACTCCTGGCTACGAAGATGAGAACCTCGGCACATCCACAAAATCGCAAGAGTCCAACCAAGCCATTCTTGTCTGGGAAGCTGGTCCCCGTCCTGCTGGAATTCCTTTCAACCTCACACCTTTCGTCATCACACTCAATGCTTTGCCATCGCGTCTGCAACCGCTTCTCGCACCTACAGATTCGAGATTCAGACCTGATCAACGTGCAATGGAAGAAGGCAAATATGACGTTGCATCTGATGAAAAGAATCGTGTTGAGGAGAAGCAAAGAGCCAGACGACGTGAACGTGAAGCTGCGGGCGAACATTTCGAACCTAGATGGTTCAAGTCTGAGAAACATCCTATAACCGGAGAAGAATACTGGAAGTTTGGTGGCGAGTATTGGGGTGTTAGAGATAAGGTTGCCAATGGAGAGGTAACTTGGAAGGAAGCTGGATTGGAAGAGATTTATTGATCTCGTTTAGAGAGATTGTTGTTGTGTTTTTAAATTTATGTTTGTGGATTTTCATCTTCGAAAACCCCCTGATTTTTTCCCCACCTACATTCTTGGATTTTGTTTTTCCTTGATTCTCTTCCATAACTTTTTTTTCTTTGCATTTGCATTTGCATTCGCATCTACTTTTTCTTTTCAACCCTCATCTGCACACCCGCCCTCTCATACCCACATTTTTCATAGAAACCGACATTATCCTCACTGCAATTCAAAATCAATTTATCGACACCCAAACTTTCCATCGCCAATGCGTTTAATGCGTTGATAAGCAGTAAACCCAAACCCTTTTTTTGGTGGGAAGAAGATATACAGACTTCTTCCACATGAGCTATTGTTGTGAAATTTTGGATACTATAGGGAGGGGAAGGGGGGTGAGTGTGTTAGATCTTTGTTAACCAAACAATAGCGAAGGGAAAAGGGTGAAAAGTTGTAGAGAAGAGGACGAGTGTAGGGATGGATGGATGGATGGATGGATGGGGGATTTTTTTTGTG